>PVKE010000707.1:50500-127381 GCA_004027555.1 Craseonycteris thonglongyai | reverse complement strand
AATAAGTCAGACTGAAAGAATCCGGAAACATATGACCTCACTTATAGGTGGAATATAAAACTGAAAGTAACAAAGACACAGAGACCTATGGACACACTCAATAACTGGGTGATTGCCTGAGGGAAGGGGAGGAGGGGGGAGGGAGAGAGGGAGGGGAGGTGGGAGAGGGCACCAGCATTATGGACACACTCAATAGTTTGGTGGTTACCTGGAGAGGAGGGAGAAGGTGGGGGAGGGAGAGTTGTGGGGGGAGGGGGGAGTGGGCACCAGATATATGGTGGTGGAAGGGGAGCTAATTCTGGGAGCTGGGCACATAATGCGATGCATGGGTGATGTGATGTGGAGTTGTACATGGGGAAACTATTTAACTGTTACCAACCAATGTCACCCCATTAAATTTAACAATAAAATATAATAATAATAAAAATAAAAAAAAATTAAAGTGCCAGTCCACTGTCCTCTTCCAATTAAGTTCATATCAAACCGATCACAGCTTGTGGTTACCTTCCCCTTGTTATTATCTGGAGCTGAAAGAAGTCTTAGGAAGGAGACCTCTTAGATCAAAGAGGAGATTCCAGGAGGTGAGGCCTTGTGTTGCGCTGTGTGGAGCCAGTTGTCTGCTCTCCTAACACCTGGCATGTCCCCTCATGGGGCCCGGAGATTCTGGGGCCCTGGTGGCCATAGAGACCACCACACTTTTCTGGGCCTCTCCCATGAGCTGAGTACCAGGGATCAAGAGGACAATGAGAGATGGTACCATGGAGGAAAACAGGCAGACCAAGCTCCATCCAGGCTATGGCGTGGGTGACAGGGCAGGAAGCAAGTCACTGAGGTCTCCAAAGACAAGGGTATGGACACAGGAAGAAGGGCTCAGAGCCTAAGTCATTAGGTCTCTGGCTCAGGGTAGAGATGTCAGGAGAGAGAAATTTTGGGGGTGGGGGGGGACGTGCCTAATTTAAATCCAGATGCAAAATAAGAGCAAGAGATTCTTCTTTTCAAAATGCATTAAACTAACAATGCTCCCTGTCCTGCCTCCCCCCACCCCATGACCAGAACAGAAGAACCCTGATCCTGCAGCCGGAACCCAGTGCCCAAGACTGTGGGTACAGAGGGCCCAGGTTGGAGAGGCTAGTTCAGGGGGTGGCAAACAAACTTGTCCAGAAAGAATGGGTCACACACTTCCTTATCACACAGGGTGGCTGAGCTGTCATTTCATGTCTCATTGGTCTCCCTGCTTCCCCATTGTCTACTGTCCATCTATCTCGGTCAGAACTCTCCAGGAGCTCCTCATCTCATCAGGGCAGGAGCCAAAGTCCTCCCCCAGGAAGCCCTCACCCCTCACTCTGCTCCACTGTCCCCGCGGCTGCCTCCTCCCAGGCCCTGCCGGCCTTCCTGCTCCTCCTGACAACACAAGGCTTTGGGCTTTGCACAGGCTGCCCTCCATCGAGAACGTTCGTCCTCCAGGTATCTGTGTGGCTCATTCCTGACTTCCTTCAAGCTTTGCTCAAATGTCACCTTCTCAACAGCACACCTTCCATAAATCTTTGCTGAATGAATAGAGGAATGGTCAACGCCAAGTCCTGAGTAAAGGGCTCCCCTCTAGGCATTGCTATACACATCATCTGGTAACTATGGTCATTAATCTTTGGCAAAGTTTGCAAGACGCAGATGTAAGTGTTTTGCGTGTCCTTACCCACTTAATTCTCATTAATTAAACACGAGATAAGTCAACATTCTGGAGCTCACGGTGCCTGAACCCAGGCTAGCAGCCCCCTCCGGGTCACACAGCGAGGCACCGGGCACCGGGGTCTCCTGCAGTCGCCGTTCCCTGTACAGCTGTGGTCTCAGAGGTGTGCAAGCAGGAGCGTGCGCAGAAACAGGCCGACAAGCGAGCTCCCCTGCCGAGCTGGGGGACAGGTCACTTGGATGGCTCTGTGTCTGGTTAAGATCTCAGGATGTTTTAAGTGGTTTCACTGCCAATAACATTCCCCCAAATATGCTTTTGGGGGAAAACTCCCAATTATCCAAACCCGCCCTCCAAATCCCACCCCCACCCTTGCTCTTTGTCAATCCATGTGAATCTTTGGGAAAACGCAGTCCACCTGTTTTGCAGCCTTTCACACGGTGAAATGTTTCCTAGGGAGAATCTGACTTCCCCGAACACCACCCCAATTTCCTTTCCCTGTCCTCTGCAGTACCCCGTCTCTCCCAACACTTCAGAAATGGGAATTCACGTTCCAGGGAAAGAAAGCAAACCTTAGGGGACATGAAGGCTCCACCTGAGAAGCCTAACTGGCTTGAGCCACAGATGTCTAAGGAGCATCCCTGGGGGCCTGTCCCCTCCCAGCCACACAGACGGCTGTCACCCAGTCCATGTGTGCCCCCTGCCCTCAGCACCGTGCGGGCAGCTCGCAGGACCTCGGTGTCTCTTTATAAACTTGGAGTCAGGACAGCCAGACAGTACAAAGACCAGCGTGAAAACAGATGGGGCCTCGCATGGGGCCTCGACCATGAGTCTCAAGACAGCACTTCCCCCTCCTGACGGGGCTCCTCATGGTGGACCAGGCGAGGGGGAAGGGATCGTGTGCAGAGCCGCAGGGCAGAAGCGCTGGCTGTCCCAGGGCTTCGGGCCAAGCTCCATGTGGTGGAAGTGATAATAACGATTAATGCTGGACACTGTGTAACACTTCGTAGTTTAAGCAATGCTGTCAGCAGCTTGATGCAGCCAGTGTTTTGGAGCCAAGCGCTTGGATTGGGACTCCTTGTTCAAGCTGGAAAACCCTGGGCAAATCACCGAACCTCTCTGAGCCTCGATCTACTCATGTGAAATGAAGACAGTAACAACTCCTGCCTCACAGGCTGGTTGGGAAGCTCCTGAGAAAATGCAGGTGAACAAGCTTAAATTGCAAAGTGCTAACAGCTGAAGGTGGCTGCTGTGGGGCCGACACCTCAGCTCACTCAGGATAAAAGTCTCAATGCTCGAGCGCTTCACCCTACCCAGGGCAGAGAATGAATTTCCAGTTTTCCGTATTTTTTGTACGACAGAAGGAAGTAGATGTCACTCTCTGGGTTGCCAGATGCTTCCTGTTGCCACCAGCATGTATGGGTCCCAGGATTCTGGATGCTCAGGGTCTCTTGGGGCCCATTTTTAGGAGGGTCATGAAGCTGCCCGAGGAGAGCTCGTCCTAAGGGAAGAAAAGGCCACCGCAGGGCTTGGGGTGGCTTCGGGTCCCTCCGGGGAACCCGAGTAGGAAGTCCAGTAGATGCAAGGGGTGGGGTGATTTCCCTAACTGTCCGTCAGACCCGGAGGGAGGCCCACTGGGCTGAGGCCACACGATGAGGTCCTGCACGGAGAGGCCGTGCCATCCACAGGGGCCCGGGAGCTCCTGGCAGTGGCTACGTTCCCAGGAGCTGAGAGAAAAGCACAGCAGTGTCCACATGGAGACACCCCTGTGGACTCCCAGAACAGCAGGTAGAAGCAGAGAGCAGCACTGTTCATTTTGCAACCGTGATGCTACTTGCTGTCCCTGAGGCTTGTGTGCAGGGAAGCAGGGTCACCAGGATGAGACCTTGGCCCCTTAGGATCTGTCCCCTCCCTGTTCCACTGACCCACCACTTTCAGCCCCGAGGACACCTGGTCTGCTCCTCAGAGCGCTCCGTTTCCACCCGGCCCTCTACCAATTCATCTTGTCTCTGCAGGGCTCAGCAGAGAGCTCGATAGATGTCGGTGGAAAACATGTATGAAAAAAACGGGACTCATCTGGGATTCCTCCCAGTATCTCACGTCTCCGGCCTCGGCTGCGTTTGGTGGTCCTGCTGTTCTCCACGGGGTTTCTGCGCTACGGCTGGAAGGGTGATGGCTACGGGTACATGGCCCCAGGCAGCCTGTGTCCTCAGCACACTCACCTTGCCTGGGGCCCTCTGCCCATCCCCGGAACCTCAGCTCCACTGCCCTGGGTACCGCTGGTCATGCCTGTCCCTGAGCCCTGCAGGCCCTTTCTGAGCAAGCACGAGTCTGCCAGCCGCAGACGCGTCGCCCGAGCAAAGCAGGCCTCCTGCGCCCCCAGGTGAGGCGTGTTTCTGCTGCACATCAGAATCACCTGGGGGCTGAAGCCCACCAATGCCCAGGCTTCCCACAGTGACCGTAACTATGTCCGAGTTGCTGGGCGTGAAACTCATGCAGGGGTCATCTTTAAAAAGCCCCAGGTGACTCTAAGGTGTTGAACAAGGTGATCTAGGGAACTTTAAAGAAATCCCCATGCCCAAGCCTCAAGCCAGTCCTCTGAACTGAGACTGGGTGTCTGGCTTCCTGCGGCTTGTTGGGTTCTGATAGGTCTCCAGGTGACCCGACTGTGCACGGCGGTGAGCACCTCTGATCGAGCCCAAAGCCCTCATTTTGCAGCTCAGAGAAGTCATGTCATACACTGTGGGACCAGGGCCCTGAATCTTAACCCAACGCACGGCACCTGTGGGGACACCCTCTGCCATTCGTTTCACAGTTTAGGTCTTGGATTGGCACATTGGTTCAACAGAGGTTGCAAGATCACCTTGACTTTGATCAGAGAGCTTGTGTGGGGAAACCACTCTCCTCCCCTGACCTTTATCAAACCCAAAGGGCATAATGGCAATGCTATGATCTGCACCTTATTTTGGACAAGAGCAGATGGGTGGCCCTCAGGGATATGTCTTCACTAAGTCTTGCTGAGGGCTGAGTGGGGGGTGGGAAGGGCCATGGGCCTCATTTCTGGCCTGCGCTCTGCTTCTGGTGCTGCCACTGGTAACCGCTAGCCTCTTAGAGCACTTCCAAGTGCACAGTCTCCCTTGAGTCTCACGCAGTGAACCTGTGAATGAGGGAATGGCCTTTTTCTCATGCCACGCAGGGGGACCGGCCCAGAGACGCTAAGCAATGTGTGACCTCCAGGAGAAACAGGCGAGATTTGAACCCAGGTTTCCTGACTCCAAAGCCCTTCCATTGTTTCCCCACATCATGTGGCCCCTAACCGCACAGAACCTTCTGAGCACCCCTACAGGGAGCCCTCCCTTGAATCTGGGCTGGCGCTGTGGCTGGTGTGAGCAGTAGTACCTAGTGAAGTTACACTGGGTAACTTCCGAGGCTGGGCCTTAAGAGAGCCATCGCCTCGTGTCAGCCTTTGCCATTTGGAACACCCCGCTTGAAAGCCTGCTATCATGTAAGAAGTCCAACTAGCCTATGACCACCATCCTGTGAAGCCCAAGCCCCTACAGGGACAGAGGCTCCGTGGTGGAGCTCGGAAGGGCCAGCCGCATGAATGAAGCCTTCTCGACCTTCCAGGCCAGCCAGGCCCCAGCCAGCACTCAAGGAGAAGAGCCACCAGGCTGAGCCTGGTCTGAATTCCTGACCCACGGAATCGCGGGCAATGGAAACACAGCATGCCCCCCCCAAATGTAAACACACTTTGAATGATTATCAAGTCAGTGCTTATGAACATACAGTTTCTTTTCAAAATGTAAAAAAATTACAGAAATGAATAATTTCTTTGTCAACACTTGTTTTCAAACGAGTGACCATCCTGGTCCAGGCAGTGCTGGCAACGCGAAGCCACAGGATCGCAAAGAATCATTTCTTTCGGGATTTGTGAGCATTCTCGCTCAATGGCTGCTTTCAATTCCTCGACTATTGAGGGTTTTGTACCACAAAGTTTATCTTCTACGTGTGCCTATTAAAAAACTCCAGTGCTATGAGGCCTGTTGAACACGGAGGGTATTCTACGTTCACCAGCCTTCACCCATTATTTCAAATCAGTTAAACCTGCAAAGGAGAAAAAAGTATGCAAGTTATCAGCTGTTAAAGTGTGTATACATTTGTGGGGGGACATCATGTAGTTACTATTTTAGTTCACTAAGTGTTAGAATAGTTTGGGGTAGCAAGTAGATAATCAGAATATCTTTATATGGCAAGACATGAGCAACAATCAATATGACTTCTTCCTCCTTTCCTTCCTTTTCCTTCCCCCCCAAATGTTTATTAAGCACCTACTATAAGCTAGGCCCTACTATGCTAGGTGCTGATACCAAAAGGAACAAGGCAGTTCTGCCCTTGGAGAGTCTAGTAGATAGTAGGAGAGACCATGTATAGACAGATACACATGTGAAAGCAGTCATGGTCATTACAAAGCACAGGAAGGGTGCAAACTCGGGAGTTGAGCGTACAAGACCAGTGAAGACCGCACAGAGATGATGCATGAATGGACTCTGAGGGAACGAGTAGGTGTTTCTCAAATACACAGAGGAGGATGGTCATTGGAGGCAGAGGGGAGCTTTCAAAGACAAACGGCCTGTGGAGGAGAAGGGACTCCGAGGTGGGGGAGGGGTGTGTTGTGCTCCTCCTAGGAGCCAGGCATGTGCTGGGATTCGGTTAGCTGACCTATAAGCTATCCTTGTCCCCATCTCCACTCCAGGCAAGCCTCACTTGCATAAACTGCCTTTTGTGTGTCATGCAAATCATTCATTTAAATACTGAGCAGCATAGGGCCGGCCAGATGCACCTTGTATAAGCCAGTTGAGGTCTGCCCTGATCCTTGCCACACCTCTTGGTAGAATTCCACTCATAAACACTTTTCAAGATGGTTTGTTGAGCCTGCCAAAACCCATCTGTATTTGTCAGTTCAGGCTGCCCTAATGAAATAGCAAAGACGGGGCGGCTAAAACGAGGGATTTTGTTGTCATAGTTATGGAGATGGGAAGTCCATGATCAGGTACCAGCGTGGTCAGGCGCCGTGAGAACCTTCTTCCTGGCTTGCTGCCTTCTTGCTGTGTCCTCACAGGGCGGAGATAGAGTCCTGGTGTGTCTCCTTCTCCTTCAAAGGTCACTAATCCCACCAGGAGGGCCCTGCCCTCCTGAACCCATCATCTAGACCAGGGGTCTCCAAACTACGGCCCGCAGAAACCTTCTTATCTGAATAAAATAATATTAAATAAATAATTAAAAACAACATCTATGTTTTGATTCTTTTTTATTTGGACCTCGAGTGTGTAGTTGGCCCCCAAACTGCTGTCTGATAGCTAATGCGGCCCGCGGGCTGAAAAGTTTGGAGACCCCTGATTTTTAGACCAATTATCTCCAAAAGGCCCCATCTCCAAATATCACATTGGAGGTTAGGGCTTCCACATACAGATTTGGGGGGGGTGTACATTCAGTCCATAACACCATCTTGACCTTGAGGATATAATGAGTCTTCATTAAGGTCCATGTTTCAATCCAGCGTATAATATCCCACTAACCCTCTTGTCTGGTGACTCTACAATGAAAGGAAATGAGACCATTTCTTCTGCTAAAGGCTTACACTTGTGTGTTTAATCATCTTTTCAAAAGATTTTGTCAAGGTTCAGGTCTGTTGGTTTTGGAATATACCACTTTTTCCATTTTTAAAAAATTGGTTCAAAATCCTCCCATCTCCAGGCACCTCCTGCCTTCCCCAAGGCTCCTCCGAGAGGACAAGCACCATTTGGGGATGTTTGCAGATTCTCTCCAGGTTCTGGGGTGTTTCTGAAAAAGTTTAAAGGTGCCAGGCACTCCCTTCCTGGTGTGACAGTATAATTTCTTGATGTATTAATGTGTTTTCTCCTTTAAATGTCCTAATCCCAAGATTGATGAAGGTAGCTGAGTTCTTATGTGTTTCTCTCCCATGGGGGAGTTTTATACAATGAGGACAAAAATAGAAATACCCACTTTGTTGTCTATTTCTGGCATTGGTTGAAGAGATTATGATAAATATTTTTAACAGCAACTGGAAGAATAAGACTGAATTCTCTGAGGCAAAAAGGAAAGAGGGAAGGAAGGAGGGAGGGAGGAAAGGAAGGAGGGAAGGGAGGAAAGGAAGGAGGGAAAGAAGGAGAGAAGGAAGGAAGGAAGGAGGGAGGGAAGGAAGGAGAGAGGGAGGGAAGGGAGAAGGGTGGGAGGGAAGGAAGGAGGGAGGGAGTGAAGGAAGGAGGGCAGGAAGGAGGGAAGGAAGGAAGGAAGGAAGGAGGGAGGGAAGGAAGAAGGGAGGGAGGGAAGGAGAGAGGGAGGGAGGGAAGGAAGGGGGTGGGAGAGAAAGAAGGAGGGAAGGAGGGCAGGAAGGAGGGCAGGAAGGAGGGAAGGCATCGTCAGGGAGGGAGCAGGCGGAGGCAGCACAAGGAAGCTGTCAGACCTGGGTGGTTGGCCACACGGGCCCCTTGGAGAGGCTAGGGCACAGATGCCAGGGTGCCCCATCTCAGCAATGATTTCCACACCCCACACATGGCATTGAAACAAAGAGAACCTTTAAGGTAAACTCAGAGTTCAGACAGGAGGATATCAGCCACAACCATAATGATCTAGAGCTGTGTGACCTTGGGCAAGTTCCTGAACCTCTCTGGGTCTCAGTTTCTTCATCTATTCCTTGGGGGCATTTGTATTACTTGTCTCAGGATTGTTATGAGGATTGAATGAGTTCATACATGTAAATATTTATAACAGTGCCTGACATGTCGTATGGTGATGATGATAACGATTGTGTAGAGGTGCTACCTCTGAATTCTGGAGAAAGGGAGAATCTTGGTTAAAAAAAAAAAAAAATGAGGTTCCTGCCAAGCTGGCAGGGTCGGGACTTGGAGTCAGGTTGAAGTCAATTTGAAGAAAATAGAGAAATGTGACCTGTACTGCCCACTTGACTTCAGGAACCAAGATTCCCACCTGCTCCTGTCTCACTCCACGCCAGGCTGCATGTCCTCTCGAATTGTCTGGTTTCCCCTTCACGGAGCAGGTAGTGTCTGAAAAAGCACATTTACCACCTTCCCCCAGCAGGGGGGCTGCCCCTTTCTTATTCATCTTCCCAACCAAACTGAAAAATCCAGTGAGAGACCGAATGGCCCCCCAAAGATGTCCACATCCTGATCCCCATGATCTGTAAAGGTGTTCGGAGATATGGCCAGGAGGATGTAGATGGAATTAAGAAAGGTCGGGTTACAGCGGGAATTAAGGTTGCTACTCAGCTGCCCTTAAGATAGAATTAGTCTGGGTTCTCTGGATGGGCCAATGGAATCACAGGATCCTTCCAAGAAAGGGAAGAGGGAAGCAGAAGAGACGGGAGTGACGTCACATGAGGACTCCACCAGCTACTGCTGGCTATGAAGAGGGAGGGAGGAGCCATGAACCAAGGAGTGCGGGCAGCCTCGGGGGGTGGCAGAGGCAAGACAGCAGATTCTCCCCTCGCGCCTCCAGAAGGAACACAGGCAAACCCACAACACCTTGATTGTAGCCCAGTGACACGTGTGTCCGACTTCCGATCTCCAAGATCATAAGCTTATGGAATTTGTGTTCTTTTAAGCCACTGAATTTGTGGCAACTTGTCACACAGTCAATGGGAAACAAATACGGAAACCACAACAGTAATAAACAAGAAACAATCCAACAAAACCACTTGTTTTTGCAAAGCTCGGGTGTGGCTTTCCTGACACTGTTACGAGTGTTCCATTAATTTAGGCGTGTCCCTCGCCTTCACTGAGGTCCGTCCTGGGTGCACGCTCTGACCTCCTTGTCTAGCATCGTGTTCCTTTGCCGCGTCTCTGGAGCCATGGCTGCCTGTCCTGGCCTTCCCTGTGCCTACGGCCTGGTACGCTGTGCCACATTCTGGGGACACCAAGATAGAGTCACTCACAAGGAGCTTGTGATCTGATGGCTGCGACCATAGAAATTGCCATGTTTGTTCTCAATCTAAAAAAGTCAAGATCAGTAATAATTCCACCCAGTTCAACCGCAGGAGAGGGAGGACGTGTACATACCTACACGTGTCAAGGAGAAGAGGTGTCCCCGTGGAGGGAGACAGAGAAGTAGGAAAACAGTGATGAGAAGGGCTGCGAAGAAAAGGAAGCCACGCGCTGTCCCAGCCCCTTAGCCGGGTGGGCAGGAAGGGGCGCCCCTCCCGGAGCTTGGCCTGTACCGGGGGGTGGGGAGCACGTCAGGTAGGGAGGACGGGCCCTCTTACTCTGTCACTTGCTCTCACTGGAGGGGGGCCTGTCAAGAGGGATGCTTGTCGTAGCCCACGCCTGGGAACGTGGTGACCCAGACAGACTGTGACAGTGGGGGGGGAAGAGCGGAGGCTTTGAGGCTGCAGAGCAGGCAGGACATTTTGGGGGCAGCGTATGTGTGGGGGGAGGTGCAGGGTAAGGAGAGAGGGACAGCAGAGGAGTCTGGGCTCAGTGTCAGGGGACTGGGTGGCTGTACCACTCTCCAAGATGAGGAACCCGAGAAGAGGGGTCGACGGGGCAGCCGGACACATGAGGGGAGGCGAATGGAGGAGGCCGTTACCCCCAGGTCTGCAAGTGCTGACTGTGACCCCAAGGACCCCCAATGACACACTCCCCAAGACTCCCAACCTGCGTGGCACCCTCCCCCTGACTCCACAGCTCCCTTTAACCAATGGGATGTGGCTCTTGGTCTGGGAGGGGAGGGTGTACATACAAACTTTTTAAATTGTAGTAAAACATACACAACATAACATTTGTTTACCATCTTAGCCCTTTTTAACTATACAGTTCAGTGGCATTAAGCACATTCCACATCGTGTGCTACCATCGCCACCATCCATCCACAGAACTCTTCACCTTCCCAAACTGACCCTCGTACCCATTAAACAGTAACTCTCCGCCTCTCTTCACCCAGCACCTGGCAGCCACCATTCTGTTTTCTGTCTCTATGAATTTGAGTCCTCTAAGTACCTCATAGAAGTAGACCCATACAGTACAAGGGAGGACCCCCCAAAACAGAATTCTTTTTTTGACATGAGAGGGATTGTGTACTCGAAATATGTTCCTCCAGGTCAAATGGTCAGCCAAAGTTTTATCTGGAAGTTTTCAGAAGGTTGTGTCATGATTTGTGGAAGAAGCATCCTGAGTTGTGTCAAACAGATGGCTGTTCTTCTGCTGTGATAACACACCTGCCCACACTGTGCTGAGTGTTCACAGTTTTTGACCAAAATCGGCTTGAGCTCCATGCCCCACCCTCCCCTTTCACCCGATCTTGCCCAAGTGACTGTTTTTTTGTTTCCCCAGTTGAAAAAAGTCCTCAAAGGGAAATGTTTTGCTGATGTGGAAGAGGTCAAACAAAAATGATCAAAGCACTAAAAGGCATCAACACTGAAGAGTTCAAAAACTGTTTTGAGCAGTAGAAAAAGTGTCTTGATAGATGTATTGGATCAAATGGAGAGTACTTTAAAGATGACTGAAGTTTAAACATGTAAGAATAAATACACAAATTTCTACAAATAAATTCCAATCTTTGGGGGTCCCCCTTGATATTTTTCCATTGATGATTGACTTACTAAACATAATGTTTCCAAGATTTATCCATATTGTAGCATGTGTCAGAATTTCCTTCCTTTTTAAGGCTGAATAATACTCCATTGTATGTATGTACCACATTTTGTTTATCCATCCACTGATGGACACTTTTAATATTGTGAATACTATTGCTAAGGACATGGGTGTGCAAATATCTTATCAAGTTTTTGATTCTTTTGGGTATAAACCCAAAAGTGGGGTTGCTGAGTCATATAGTAATTCTATTTTTAATTTTTTGAGGAACTGCCATACTGTTTCTCCTAGCAGCTGTACCATTTTCCATCCCTATCCATAGTGCCCAAGTGTTCCAGTTTCTCCACATCCTCTCCCACATTTAGTTTTCTGTTTTTGTTTGAAAGTAGGCATTTCAATGGGCGTGAGGTGTTATCTCATGCTTGTAAGTGGTTCCTGCTTTAAGCCACTGTGTTCTGGGTGAGTTTGCTGTGCAGCGTGGGATAACTGAGACACTAAGCTTGTGGTCTAGGTACTTCCCTGGCTGTCTGAGACCACAGACTTTAAGATAGCCCCCTTACCTCCTCACGGGATCTGCCATCTTCCAATTTCTTGTGCTTCGTCAGATTTAAGTCTGGAGTAAGTGCCCCCTGAGGAGGCCATTGGAAAAGTATGCTGAGAATTTTCCCAACACCGTTTTCAGAAAAATTAGACATCCCTCCTTCCATGGAACCTCCACAGGCGCCTCGTGTAGGAAATACCTGGAACTCCTCCTTCAAGACTGAAGGTTTTAAGGCCAAGACTGGCCACCACTCACTCACCCTCGTGCATAGACAAGGGTCTAGGAGTGGACCCCACTCAGTCTCACATGCCCGAGGCCTTGTATATGTCTTCCCATGTTCACACATATATTTTTTCACTCTTTTCCACACTCACATGCTCTGGAAAAGATCAGATGTTACTGACACAAGTTGTAATGAAGCACAACCAAAGTCAGACAAGCACAATCCATCTAGCTGCCTGAAAGCTGGGAGGAAGAGGTGCCCACCCAGAGGGAAATGGAAGTGAGGAAGTTCGGGGCACTGGGATCACTTGGTGGGCTCCCACAGATCTTTTTGATCAGGCTACTTGTGATGCCACTTACATTAGAATCTCTGGGTGGGGAACCTGGGCGTCAGTATCGCCTGGGGACGCCTATGTGTGCAGCCAAGTTTGAGAACCAGAGATCTTTGTCCATCATTAAACATGAGCCTGCAGTGGAGATACATGTTTTAACTTGAAGCAAAATTTACACAACGCAAAATTAACCATTTTAAAATGTACAGTGCAGTGGCATGTAGTACATTCACAGTGTTGTGCAACGATCACCTCCCTCCAGCTCAACATTTTTATCACCGCCAAAGGAAACCTGTGACCCATTAAGCAGCCCCTCCTCAGCTCCCTCCCCAACCCCACAGCAACCACTAAGCAGCTTTCTGTTTCTGTGGATTTGCCTAAGCTGGATATTTCATACTAATGGAACCATACAACAGGTGGCCTTTTGTTTCTGGCTTCTTTCGCTTCCCGTAGGTTCATCACGCCGCATCTGGCGTGTATTAAGACTTCATTCCTCCTCATGGCTGAATACTATTCCATTGTGTGGTTAGACCCCATGTGGTTTAGGCTTTCTTCAGCTGAGGGATGTGTGGGTCGTTTCCACATTTTGGCTATTTCGAGTAATGCTGCTATGAATGTTCATGTACAAGTTCTTGTTTGAGTGTCTGTTTTTGATTCTTTGGGCTGTATATCTAAGTGAAATTGCTAGGTCATTATGGTAATTCTACGTTCTTAACTTTTTGATGAACTGCCAAACTGTCTTCCACAACAGCTGCACCGTATTTCCACCAGCACAGTCTACGGGTTCCTATTTCTCCACATCCTCACCAACATTGTTATTTTTCATTTTTCTTTTTTATTATTACAGCCATTCTAGTAGGTATGAAGTGGTATTTCATTGTGGCTTTAATTTTTGTTTCCCTAATGACTAATGATGTTGGGCATCTTTTCATGCGCTTCTTGACCGTTTATACATCCATTTTTGAGAAACGACTATTCAAGACCCGGATACTTTATAGCCTCCAACCCTCATGGCACCACTGAGAGGAAAGAATTGTCCGTGTTTTTAGAGATGAAGAAATTGATGCTAAGAGAGGTTAGAGTGCCCTACATTTAGCCGGTGATGGAAAGCAACGTCTGCCTGACCCTAAACTTCATATCACACACATGCCCCAAACATTCAAGTGCACGGATACTGGTGCCAAATGAGAACTGCAGTCAAAGAGCTACAGGGTGTGGGGGAGGGGTGAGCTCAAAGAATGGAGCCCCCAAAGAGGTCTTTGGTGGGAGGTGGGAAGGGGCTGTCACATGGGTGTGCAGTGCCAGACCCACAGAGTGCAATAGCACGCTGGCGGGGACAGCTTTGGCCAGGCCTGTGTCTGCAGCTGAGAAAGACAGGCTCAGCTAGGGGCTGCGTGTGTTTTGCACTCTGGGCTTTCTTGTGTCCCAGGACTCTCCAAGCTTGGTCACACTCAGCTCCAGCTATGAATTCTGGGATGAACCCAGACAGACCCAGCCACACCCAGGGTCACACAAATGGCCGCAAGGACTCGGTGACCTGCACAGGCAGCCTCTGCAGCTGCAGGAAACCTGGAGGTGTGGGGTGACACTTCTGTTAAATTTCCAGAAAACAGCTTCATATCGCATGTGTGTGTGCACGTGCACGGACCCTTTAAGAAGCCCACCCCTCCCTCTAAGAGGTGCCAAGTGAGATGGGGGTGGGGTGGTGGTGATGAGGTGGAGGGCGTCTTGATGATCTGAGGCTGAAGAGAAATGAGGTGCCCCTAGGCTTTGGCAAACAGCCTTCACCTCTGGAAATGATGCTGACATATTTAAGCCTCTCTCCTAGGGCTTCCTGTTTCCTATTTGGTCTCTGGTTTCTAGGCAACACGTGCATACCCCCGAACTCCTGACACGTCCAGGTCTCCCAGTGTCCCTCAGATGCTGAAGCTCGTATCTGTAATGAGTTTCCCATCTGCTGGGTCGCCTGGGACAGCCCATCCTTGTGTTCTCTCCAGAGGACAAGAGCAACTGTGAAGATGCCTGGTGGTTTGGGTGCCCTTTGTAAGTGAGGGTCCTCCAGGCTAATAAGCCCTCCTGCAAAGTCAGTTTGGCCGGATCTGGTGAGGGGGGAGGTGCAGGAGATTTCGGCTTTGCTGCTTTGATTTAGTAAAGAACCAAGTCTTGGCAGGAGCCCAGCCGCCAGAAGGGAGGCGGGGGATTCGCACGGGCCTTGACCCGCTGGGGCCGGTGGGCTGCGGGCAGCCTTTCTCTCCCTTACGAAGCACAGGCAGCTTCTCTTTCCAGAACGCTGGTGGGCTTCGGGGGCTTTCCCGAAAGCAGATACTGCATGGTGCACGCGTGTCTGAGTGCCGAGGGCCTGGTGGAGGTGCCGTGTAAAATTGAGAAGTTTGGGGAGTTGCCATTAATGCTGCTTTTAGCATAATAATACAGGAGGCATGGCTTTCAATGTTAAATAGAACTGCAGGGCTCACAACAGAAAACAGGAGTCCTTCTGCACACGGGTCCCCCTCTGAGCCCCAACTCCGGGTGCAACCACCTATATTTCCTTTAGTTGTTTCTTGTAATTAACTCCATATTAAGACACTATTTCTTAATTTCTCTTTAATTTCAGACATTCTTTATTGACTTCCACCATGAAAGATAAAGCTTTGTCTCTCTTACCCACCTCCCCCCTCCGCCACCCTCCCCACACACACACACACACTCCCACCTCACAGTAAGTTGTGTGGCAATATTTAAAAGTCAGTACTCAGTATTCGTGTGACTACTAGGTAAATACTGTTCCCAGCCGAGTCTCCTGGTCCCGGACTACCTTTTCTTTCCCATTCAGCATCTCACCTCTGCCCCACTCCCGTATTATGAACTGTCTGTTTTATTTGCTTTATTCTCCCGGTACCTGTCATTAGTTTTCCTCCAAACCCCTCTCACTATATGTGATCTGACACCAGGTAATGGGCCCTTTTGATTTTCCTCCGAGACACCTGTCCCTGACTCTCAGCCTGGCCCCTGTGTGGGCCTGAGAGGGCGTGGGTCCCCTCACCTCATCCCGGAGCTCTCTCCTCCGCAGTTGCCTATAGTAGCGTCCTGAGAAAAACGTACACGGAAGGTGAGTTGTTTTAAAGTCGTGCATGTCCAAAATGCCTTCAGTCTGTCCTCCCAAGATCGCACGTTTGGCTGGAAACAGAGTTAGAGATTGGAAGGCCTTTCTCCCATTATTTTGAAGGTGTCATTTCCTGTCTTCTAGTCCCCGAGTTGCTGGTGAGAAACCTCATTCCCTGTCATTAGTAATCATTGTGGGACTGGATTCCTCTACCTCACCAGCTGATAGGATCGATCACCTATTTATTCTTAACATTCTGACAGTTCATGGTTAAGGACCTTGGTGTGGGTCTCTTTTCATCCTTCTTGCTGGTATTCTGTGGATCCTTTCAAGCTGGTGATTTATGGCCTTCGTACTGAAAATGTTTCTTGTATTGGTTTATCGATTATGCCCACTTCTCACTTTTCTCTGGTCTCTCCCACTGAAACTTTTGAGTGTATTTGACCTTTTTATTTTCCATTTCTCTGTCTTTTTGTCCTATTTTTCTGGGTGATTTCCATGAGTTTAAGTTCCATCCCCCATACTGAATTAATTTGAACTATCATATGTTAAATTTCCCTGAGCTATTTCTTGTTCACTGGGTGTTTCTTTTTTAAAATATATATATATCATCCTCTTTTTTATGAATCTTGATCTTTCTGATGACCATTGTAATTGTTTGTTTTCTTTAGCACCTTACATTATCCTTGTTTCCTGGATTTCTTTCTCTTTTTAAAAAAATGATTTATTTTATTGTTTGAGAGAAGGTGAGAGAGAGGGAGAAAGAGGGAAGGGCCCAGAGCAGTCTCCACAGTTGTACATTATTAGTTGAGATGGTTTCATTCCACACAAGTGGATATGTGGCCTCACGTGATGTGAACTGAACCGGGGGTCTCCCGCATGGGAAGTGAGAACCTTCTCTATGGAGCCGTCCCAGCGGTTACCAGTTGTGCCGCAGTTCAACACATGGGGTTACATAGCCCAGGGCTGGGAACTGAACCCCAGACCACACGATTTGTAAGGCAAGTGCTCAACCACTGAGCTATCCCGGCATCCCCTGAGTTCCTTTATTTTCTGTTTATTTTTGTTTTCTTATTTTGGTTTCTGTCTTTAAATGCTGTGGGTGTCTGGTGTGGATAAAAAGATACATAAAACACAAAAGCAAATCGAATAAGCCTCCCTTTAGAAATAAAATCTAATCAAAGTCTATAAGCTACCTTCTTAAAGAAAAATATTGGGTTTCTTTTGTTTGCTTGTTTTGGTTTTGGTTTTTTAGTAAACTGCTTTGCTATGTAAACTCACTGGTGTAAAATTTAAAATCCCAAATCAGATTGCATTTTATTATACACTGTATTTTTGGTTCTAAAAAACTCCTGAGATGCAAGGAATAAAAAGTAAGAAACTTCATAAGCATTAAAACTTATTTTTAATAAAAGAAATGCATAGTGAACACCCCCTATTCTTGATTTAGTTACCAGATTTGTGAAACCTTATTTAGATCATTACATTAGTCATAAATCTACAGCTATGTGAATAATATTAATGATGTGAAGTTGATGTAAGCCTTTTTTCTGAAAATATATGGATTTCAAAACAGTGCAAACTGCTACCAGGTTTATTCTGCAAGCAGAACAATTCTACTTGTTCTACTGCTGCTGCAGTAGAGCGATGGTTGTTTTAAACGGTCTTTTTTAGGGATGCGAGGATGGCTCAGCTGTCACAGGGTCCGGGGATGAATTCCTGGCCCCGGCCTGCACATCCCATGTGCTGGGCTGTGGTGTAGCTGCTGACTTCTGGGACAATGGTGAAGGTTCTCGTCTCCCATGCGGGAGGACCCCAGTTCGGTTCCTGCCCTGCGTGGCCTCACGTCCACCTGTGTGGAATGAAACTGTGTCACAACTATAGAGACTGCTTTGGGCCATCCATCCCTCCTTCTCTCTCTCTCTCACACACACACACAAACACATTCTCTCAAACAATAAAATAAATTTTTTTTAAATCATACACGATACAGATGGTCTCTGACTTATAATGGTTTGAGTTACAATTTTTTTACTTTATGATGGTGCAAAAATGACATGCATTCAGTAGAAACCATACTTTGAATTTTGAACTTTGACCTTCACTCTGACTAGCAATACAAGGTAAGATACTCTGTCACGATGCTGGACTGTGGCAGCAAGCCGACACTCCCAGTCAGCCACGTGATTGTGAGGGTCAATAGCTGATACTCCAGTGTATCCATTGTGTGAGACCCTTTTGCCCAACTGTAGGCTAATGGATGTGTTCTAAGCACATTTACAGTAGGTCAGGTGCATTAAGTGCATTTTCAACTTAATACTTTCAACTTATGATGGGTGTATTGGGACGTAACCCCATCATCGTATGTCGCGGAGCATCTCTGCTGCCTCTGAAGCCCTGTCCTGGACAGGACAGAGGAAACTTATTTCCTGGGGGAGAAGGTGATCGCCCCCCTCTGCAGGGCTGGGGGCCGTGCAGAGCCTGGGGCTCATGGGTAAGGAAACAGTGGGTGCGGGGCCATCTGTTGGGGTGCTCTACCAGTGCAAGGGCATTGGACCACCCCTGAGAACCCTTCTGATTCTCAATTCCTTAGCTTAGTGCAACCCACAGCCCCAAACACAAATAATGTGCCCAGAGCTGAGGTTCTCATCTGGACGATCAGGAGACATTGAAGTGAAACATGCAGTTCCCATAGCCAGCGCCCTAGTCCCATAATACTGAATGTGCTCAGTCCCCCAACTTGACATGTGAATCTCACTGGGGACAGGAGTGGTGTTTCTGATTTCTCAGCATAATATTCAACTTCACGATTGAGGAATAAGAAATCAGAATTCCTAGGAATTCTCTGAAATTCCCCAAATCATGCTATTTTTATAATACTTTCAACATTCTTCATACCATTTACTGATTATTATGTATATCTTTAAAATTTTTGTTGAATAATAAGAAATACTAAGTTTAGTCATATTAGCAAAGAGCTACTGCCCGTTTGGCAAATATTCAGACACTGGAGAATACCAGTAAACATTGTTGGGTAGTATTTGGGTAATGTTCCGTTCAGTTCTCTTAGCAAAGTGAATAGCACCTCACATTTCATGTGTTGAAATGACCAGCTTAAAGATTTATTTTTGCTTTAACTTGTTACTTCTTGGAATACCATTCATAAGACTTGAAAGGGTATACCAAATGTACAAACCCATTAGTATTTACTTTATTTGCAACAAAAACTCACTACCAGATTGGGTCACAAAATTAGTCATACTATTGCAACAGCCATAAGCAAGACTGCTGATATGGTGACCACGTCTCTCTCGTGTATTCCGGCCCCCACTACCCAAAATCTTGACCTTAACCTTCAACTTGGAGGTATCAGCACTTTCTGCTCCTGATTTCATTGACGTCAGTGGGATCCTTCAAACCAGTTGATTGTGAGGCTTCGATTCTCACAGGAGAATAATACATTTTTCCTGTTGTCCCAATCAATTTTCTCAGCACTCACCATTTAAAAACATGCCCAAAGAAATCCCTGCATGAAAACACCAAGCTGCGGTTGGTCTTTACATGATTCCTAAAGGAAGAATGTTGTTAAACAAAATAGCATCGTAGATGAGAATGAGGGAGGGAGGGAAGGCGCAGGCCTGTCGCTGGGGGCCTGGTTGCTATCTACTAGAGAGGAACCCTCACATATCCACAGCCACTCAGGCACAATGCAGCCTTTATTACTCCCCAGGGGCCACCTGGGGCAGTTGGATCCCCCAACTCCATTCTGCTCTTCAAATTCGACATTCATTGAGCACCGACTAGGTACCACGTACTCTGCTGGGTACAGGGGAAGTGACGATAAATAAGTCCTGGCCTCTGCCCTCAGGAGACCTGGTCTCATCCTGGAAACAAGTCAGGGTCAGGTCTGGTGGGGACAAGCAGGGAGGCAGCATGACCCCCGCCTCAGCCACCAGCTGCCCCAGGCTCCACCCATCTTGTCCACCCAGAGCTTCAACCCCACCGCCAGGGGTCAAAGCCCCAGGAGATTCCAAACCTGTGTCCCTCAGAAATAGGATTATTCATTTCAGCCCTCTAATCACAGCGATGGTGCAGCCTCAGTACCTGTGTGTGACAGTGTCTTCCTGGGGCACTCAAGGGGCAAGAAGGTAAAGGTGGGTCAAAGGAATCTGTTTTATCCCCAATGTCTGTGCCTCTCGCTATCAAATCAGTGCTTCTTCCACCTGGAAGGGGAACAAATTCCTCCACCAAAAGCAACACAAATTGAGCAGTGAGGGAAAGCAGTTCCCGAGGAGGGAAGAAGGGAAGGAAGAGTGAGGGTTCACGGCAGCAAGGGTGAGTTTAGCAGGAAGTAAATGAAGCATAAGCCTCAGCACCCCTCACTTGCAAGAACCTCTTCCAAGTTCCTGGGAGAGGCCCTTAGCAATTGCTTAAAATTAGTAAAAGTTGAAAATGTGAGATATATGAACTATAATCAATTAAGACTACAGTCTTTTCCCACTCTGCTGTCCCGTGGTCTGTCATAGCCCCTTCCATGTTGGGGAGTGCTGGGAGTGGCTGTGGGCAGCTTTATGATAGTATCTGGCTAAAGGGAAATTAAATTGAGTGCATTTATGTATGTGATTTGCTGTCACTCCCCAGTATAGTTAAATAATTTACAGTGTCCTTTCCCCAGTGTAGGAATGGCTTCTAGGAATATCTCTGTTGTCCACTGTACTGACTCATGGCCAAAGGTCAGATGACTATGACCCGTGGCTCCTGGTACTGAACTAGGTGGAAAGTATAGAGAAACAAGTTTCAAAATGTACAGAGCCAGCAGCTTCAGTCATTGTGAATGTCAAAGGCAGGGCTCGGTTCTCACCGATGTCACAGTTCTCTCCTGCTGGCAGATTCTCTTGTCAGAAATATACTTAATGTAGCACATACAACTATGAACACTCCATATTTTTATTCTCTTTTGGAACTGACAAAATAGAACGAGCACATGTTCCTGAAGCACGTGACACCCCATCTTCCTAAACTTGCATAATTCAGGTTTCTTCCCTGTTCTGGCAGAACTTCCTGCCCACCCCACGTTGGGCTAAGTGCTCACTGTTTTTAAATGAGCACAGAGCCAGCCTGGGAGGGGAGGGCCCAGGGCACCTGGGCAGGACTCCGAGGCTACGCTCAGTAAAACACCATGACTAGAAGTCATCTGCTTCTGCTTCGTCCTCGCCTGGACCACTGGGTCTCTGGCCTAATGGGCCCCATTGCTTCCAGCCTTAGGGAAGTTTTTTCATAATTAGCCAGACCTCTGCCGAAAGACTGCGGGGAGCGCTGTGGGGTCCGGCTGCACCACCGCAAGTGTGAAGGGACGCTGACCCCTTGTGGCCACTCGTGGAGGTGCAGCACCAGTAGAGGAAGGAAGGTGTCTGGCAACACTGTTGATCCCCTGGCCCTGTGACCTCAGCCAAATGACCCCTTTGGGCCCTCCTTGATCAGCCGGGATCTGTCCCTGTTCGCAGCACAGGCCCTCTGGGGAGGGACCTGGTCTCAGGGCCTGCTGACTGTTGTCTGGTGACCTGTCTCCATCAACTCCATGCTGCTATTGGGCTGTGGCTTCTGGATCATCTGAGCTGCAGAGGAGCCTGGGAGCGGGGAGGGGGCAGCCATGAGCTCCCAGAGCAGGAAAGACTGACAGGCTGAGTGGAGGAGAGTTGTTTCTCACTCATCCTCGGGTCCCCAAAGCACAGAGCACGGTGTCCCTAACATGGTGAGTGCCCACTTAACACCTTAACCATTTTTTAAGTACATTGTTCAGTGGTATTAACTAAGTGCATGCACATTGTTGTGCAACCCTCAGAGTTGCTTCCTGCAATGGAAGTGCTAGAAACCAAAATTCAACTGAGTAAATTGAGTAGATCTTACTGACTTCATTCAATTCATGAATCAGGCTGCATCCAATCCAGCAGATAGACAGGAGCTCTGCTCTGAAAGACTCTGAATAGGCAGAAGAGAGCTGGGACAAGGAAATACCAAGCATAAGAGGGAGTGGTCATTGCAAAATTACTTTCCTTTAGGGGGTGGCTGGCTGATTGCCTTAATAGTGCTGATCAAGCAATTGCTGATTGGCTGGTTTAAGATTCCATGTCTGAGAGAACTGAAACTGTAATGAATTTAGCCTTGGTTTGGTGGCATAGGGCTTAGCATAAGTAACTCCATTTTGGGCCTGTTGTCTTGTTTTCAATAGAAGCTTGTGTTTATTGGCCAGATGAGAGAGGCAGTGTGGCTTTTTTTTTTTTCCTCCTGGAGGGGGAAGGGATATTTTTTGTTTTAGACAGTGGCAGTGAGGGCTAGAACAGAAGAGGAGGGGGTGGGGCAGTGGGAGATGTGGTGTGATCTCTGGGCCCTATTCACATGGACTAAAGGAGCAAGTTAGGGCTGGAGATTAAAGACCTGTCTTTGTTAGGACTCTGAACTTCAGCACAGCGGATGAACCATTCTCCACTCCATTTCCTACCCCATCTGCTGGGACCCAATGTTGCTTTAACACTCTGAGGTCTCATAGTGGCGGTTAGCAGCAGGGGACAGGAAAGGAGCATCACTGTTTTCTGGCTTGAACGATGGAGTACATACATGGTGATGCCCTTCAGAGGCGTGAGCAATACAGAAGGACGAGCATGAGCAAGTTTAAAGGACATATGGTGAGTGCATGCACACAGGCTGTTCACTAGAGGATCCCCCTGGGTGTGAGAGGCTTGCACAAGCCAGAAGAGGGGTTCATCTGGTTCCCCTGAAAGGGAGCACACTTCCATGACTCATGGCCCTAGAAGTCAGGACCAAAGGCTGGAGCTACAAACAGATTCACAAAAGACAGGTGGGTCCAAGATTCTAGAGAGACAGGGCACAGGGGAAGTAGGTGGCATCGTGGCAAGTTTCAAACTTCTGAGGTTGACAGTAAGAAAGGCAGTGGAGTTCTTTGACAGCACATCTTTGACCCAGAGTGGCAAGACTTCCCCACTCACGATCTTGCGCTCAGAAGCTGGCGGGCTTCCTAAACCAGGCACATCCAACCTGCGGCCCAGGACGGCTTTGAATGCGGCCCAACACAAATTCTTAAAACATTACGAGATTTTTTTACAACCATTTTTGTTTTTTTTCTTTTAGCTCACCAGCTTTCATTCGTGTTAGTGTATTTTATGTGTGGCCCACAATTCTTCTTCCCATGTGGCTCAGGGAAGCCACTAGGCTGGACACCGCTGCCCTGAACCATACAATTTTTGAGGACAGGCTCAATGGCTTCTTCATTTCTGTATGAATCTCTAGCACAGTGTTTAACTCCAAGTAGTGCTAAGTCAATGTTTGAAAAACCAATGAAGGAAATGAATGAGCTTGGAATGGTGTTGATTTTTGCTCTGCCCCCAAGCTCCAATGATTAATCGAGCCCACTCACATTCCACATTATTACTGTTATCTTGGTTACTGTGTTTATATAGCATTTAAGAACTCCCAAACTTCAGGAAAATGGAAGCTTCAAGAAAGAGGGAAATTTTCACTTGAGTGTTTTCTGTGAGGAGTCAACCTCAACCACATCTGGTCGTTTCCATGAAATCCTCATTGCTAATGGGACTTTGTACTTTTCCTCTGACCGCTAAACCCAGACCTTAGAGACACACAACGTCCCCATCTTTCCATTAAGGAGTTTAGTCTCATCTTGACTCTGTCTGGTCAGGGCCTGATTGTAGGTGGGCAGAGCAGCCGTTAGTAAAATAAGCAGAGCAGAGAAGGGAGACCTGGGGCTGGGAGGACGAGTGGGGATCAGCTGCAGACGTCTCCTGTCTGGAGCCTACCTCCCCATCCCCTGTAGGCGTCTGTGGGCCGGATTGGCTCCCATTCTCCCCAGGACTTTTCTAGTGCTTCCCTAGCCCTGATCCACGTTCCTTCCACTCCACATGCAGGTGACAGGCAGAAGCCCTTTAAACAGTGTTCATTCACGCAGCTAACACTTATTGAGCCCCCAGTACATATTGAGCACTGTTGTAGGCAATGGGAATATAGCTATAAACATGATGAGGAAAATTCTTGACTTCAAACAGCTTATATTCCAATTACAATAATGCAATATTATTATTATTATTAAGATTTATTTTATTGTTTTTGACAGAGACAGAGAGAGACAAAGAAAAGGGGGAGGGCCCAGAACAGTCTCCATAGTTGTACATCATCAGTTTTGATAATAGTTTCATTCCGCACAGGTGGGGCGGGGGCAGGGTAGGAACTGGCAGGGGGCCTCCCACATGGGAGGCATGCCCCCACAAGCTGGGGGCCTAACCAGGGGCCTCCCACGTGGGAAGCTTGCCCCAGTGAGAACTGAACTGGGAGCCACACCTTAGTTCAGCATATGGGACCGTCTGGGTCAGGGTCAGGTCTGGGGCTCAGGCCGGGGCCGGGGATTCAATCCTCAGATCCTGGGGCTGCAAAGTGAGCACTTAATCCGCTGAGTCATCCTGGCATCCCCAAGAATGCTATATTATTGTTAAACAATGAACATGCCCAGAACTTTCTGAAACACTAGGCACTGAGAGGCGTGTCCCTAAGAGAGGGTTGTTTACTCCAACACCCCTCCCACTGTCCCACAACAGGCAAAGCCTGCCTGTGAAACACCTAGAACACTAACCATCACAACAGTGCCTAACATCAAAGGAGCACTTTGTGTGTGCCCAGCACTGGGCAGGGTGCTCACATGCACTGCTGAGGCCCAGGTGTTACAACTCGGGCTGTCTCACTGTGCTGGAGTAGCTATGTCACTGGGCCCACCAGAAAGATCCACACTCAATAAAGGGCCTGGCTAGTTGTGAAGAGTAGTCAGCCCTGTGGTCCAACAGGGAAAACTAGTTCCTCCCAGGACCCGGATCTACCAGGCTTTACCGCAGGGGCTGGAGAAAAGCCAGGAGTGGGACAGGGGCTTTCATGTTCCTTGAGGTGGGTGGGCCAACTATGCAGGATGGCAGGGTTTCAGAGAGGACAGCTCCCCACTCCCTTGTTCCCACTCACACACCCCGAAGCTCCTTTCACCCCTGGGGCAATGTCCCCTTTCTCTCTGAGGTGATCATTGCTTAAGTTTAGACACTTCATACAGTCTTTAGTCTCTTGCAAAGAAAAGTCAACACAGATAACTCAGTTTCTAAAATGGACAGAAGATTTAAACAGGTGTCTCACAAAAGACATCCAGATGGCCAATAAACATATCAAAGATGCTCCACACCATTAGTCATCAGGGAAAAGAGAATTAAAACCACAATGACATACCACTATACTTCCAACAGAATGGCTACAATAAAAAGGCTGAAAACTGTCAGGATGCAGAACAATCTTCTACTTTGCTGCTGGGGCTGTAAATTGGTCGACCTCTTGGAAAATAGTTTGGCAGTTTCTACTAACGCTAAACACACCCAGTAATTCTCCTGGGTATATGCCTAACAGAAATGAGTGCTTGTATCCACCAAGAACATATAGAAACACATAGACAAGAATATTCAGAGCAGCTTTATTCCTAATAGCCCCCAAACTGGATGCAACCCAAATGTCCGTCACAGGAGAGTGGATAAATATTTTGAGGCATATTCGTATATTGCAGCATTACTCAGCAATACAAAGAAGTCTGAGGTGCTGCAGCACACATCACCCGGGGTGGTTTTACATAGTGCTGAGTGCGAGGAAGGCAGACCCAGGATTACACACTGTATGATCCCATTTCAATGCAGTTCTAAAACAGGCAACACTAATCTATGGTGATTAAAGTCAGGAGAGCAATTCCCTTGCAGTATTGTGGGGGCGTTTCCTGGAAGGAGGTTGCTTGAAATGTTCTGTATCTTGATCTGGGTGGTAGTTACATGGTGTGTGTGTGTACACACAGATATAAAAGATCATCTAGTCTTACACTTAAGATGTTGCATTTAAGATGGCCTGTAAGTAATACTTCATTAAAAACTTAAAGAAAAAAGGAAAGAAGGAAGGGATGAATGAAAGAAATATCAACAAAACTCTGCCTTCTCAAATGCAAACTGGTATAGCCCTTCTAAAAAACAGGCAATTTCTTAAAAAGTTAAACCTTCACCTACCAAGTGACCCAACATCCACTTTAGGGTATATATCCTAAAGAAATGAAAACTTTTTTCACACAAAGACCTATATATCAATGTTTACATCAGTATTACTTATAATGACCCCAAATTGGAAACAACCCAAATGTCTTTCAATGGTGAATAAACTGTTATAGCTATACACTGGAATACTACGCAGCAATGAAAAGGAATAAAGTATTGATGCATGCAACAGCATAGGTGAATCTCAAATGCATCATGCTGAGAGAAAACCCAATCTCAAAAGTTTACATACTATATGACTCCATTTATATGACATTCTAGGAAAGACAAAAATATAGGAACAGACAACAGAACAGATCAGTGGTTGCCAGAGTTGAGGGAAAAGGGAAAGGTCTGAACACAAAAGGGGCAGCGTAAGAGAAATCTGTGGGGTATAGGAATTGTTCTGTATACTGTCTGAGGTGGTGGTCATATGAATCTATATGTGTATAAAAATGCATAGACTGACATCCCCAAAAGTGGCTTTTACTATATGCAAATTTTATAAAATTTTTAATAAAAGGAAAAAAACCCAAAACCCCACAACAACATTCTGCCCACTCCTGGGCTCTGGCTTTCACTCTGAGCTCAAGTAGGAAGGGCATGTGGGAGCGGCCTTCAAGGCTAGGACAGGGCCTGGCCCAGAGCAGACGTTCAGGAGCTTAATTTCCCATGCTACTGTTCTTTGGAATCACTGTCCTGTGAAACGCCATTGGCGCATTGTCCATCCCTGTGCTTTGCTTCCAGAAACAGCTGAGCTGCCCCCGCCTAAGGGACAATTTGTTCTCCAGGGTCATGACTAGTAGAGTCCCTTTGGGCAGCACTGGGGAAAACTTCTCGGCCCCTATATCCAGGGCTCCTCCCAGCCGGTGAGGCCAGGGCCTGAGCTGTTATTTAGAGAATTGCAGGGCAGGCTTTTCACAGTCACTTAGCCTTGGTCATACAGAGTGCCCACCGGTCCCATAAGGTCGGGTCCTGTCACTTCAGTGCGTGTACTACTTTACGGCCCTACTCCAACACCACACCTCCCTGACCACTGTGCCCTCCTTCCATCTCCCCAGGAACATTCATTGATTGGACAGGTGGTGTCTTGCTGGGAATTTGGACCATGAATAGGATGGAGAAGGACCCTGCCGCCCAAGAGACATTTCCATGCTTAGGCGACAGGGTGCAGGGATGGGCTCAGAAGCATCACCAAGGAGGTGCCAGTTAAGCACAGACCTGAAGGAAGTCCTTCTCCCTCCTCTTTCCTGAGCACTTTGCATTCCTTAGGGTCTCTCCTAGGAAACGCTGTCAGACAGCAAATCAAACTATTGCACAGGACATGCACTAAAAACTTACGCTTTGTTTATCGGAAATTCCAATTTAACTGGCTGTCCTGTGTTTTATCAGGCAGTCCTCCTTCTAGGATCTCCCTGCCCTGCAGTTCAGTGAAAACAGGGACTCTGATACCCTCAGGGCTCACTGCTGTGGCTGACTCACAGGAGGGACTCAGTAAACAACAAAACGCTGATCGGGAAAGTGGGTTAATGAGCAGCACTCCTCACCCTGTGCAGCAGCACCCCCTTATCCGAAGGGGGTGCCTGAAACCACAGACAGTACCAAACCCTATATATATTGTTTGTTCCTATACATACATTCCTATGACGAAGTTTAATTTATACATTAGGCACAGTAAGAAATTAACAATAACAATAATAAATTAGTATAATTATAACAATATGCTGTAATATGAGTTATGTGAATATGGTGTCTCTCCCTCTGATAACTGAGACAGCTACAGTGACTAAGGTGGGTAGCATACAGTGTAAATACACTGGACAAAGGGACAATTCAGGTCTTGGGCAGGATGAACAGGGGCAAGGTTTCGTCATGCTACTCAAATGCCACACAGTTTAAAACTTGTGAATTGTTTGTTTCTGGAATTTTCCATTTAATATTTGTGGACCACAGTTGACCAGGCACAGGTAACTGAAACTCATGAAAGCGAAACTGCAGATAAGGGGAAGATGGCTGTATTGCATTTTTAATCTGGGTAGTGACTCCCCCATGACACTGGAACTAACCTCCTCTGCAGAGGGGACGGTGTTGGAGGCCACTCTGTGTGTCTAACTCAGGGCCTGGTCAGAGGCAGCCCAAGGGGGCGGCGTGTGTGTGTGTGTGTGTGTGTGTGTGTGTGTTTGAAATGTGCTGAGATACATAGCATTTCCTGGCATTTTCTCCATTTTACGTACATGAATACGATTGGAAAACCTTGCTTTGTTTATTAGAGTGCAGTGCACAACCTAAGCAGAAACGGTTCTGACAGTTCGCTAGCTATCCTCTTCCACCCAAATGGGCTCCCCAAGCCCCTCTCCTATTGCAATTGTGGAGCTGGCCACAAAGAGCTGACAGGGAGGTATGTGTTAAAGGCGCCAGCAGCCCCCCAAAAAGATCTTGTGATTCTGGGTGTAGGTGTCAACCTCCTCACCGGGTTGGTGCCCTGTCACCAGGCCTGGCATGGGGCAGCAGAGCAGGAAGTGTGGGTTGGAAGCCTGACTGGCTGTGAAGAGTGACACCTGACTTTAAGCTTTCACCTCAGGAGGCTTCTCAGGAGGGCTGCTCCACAAGTGGACCCCATAGTGCTCTCGAGAGGTCAGCGGTCCCACCAAGGCCCAGCCTGAGCCGCGGTTCTTAAGCAGCAGCCCAGAAAGGGTGTGGTCTGACTGTGCAGCAGGTTCTATGAATAAGCCCAGTCTTCACTCACACTCGTGAAAGGGGCACTGTCCCGGGTGCCTCAGCCCTGTTGGTTTCAACTCAGAAGGAGAATGTTGTTGCTTGAGCCTCTTTGGAGTTCTAAAAAGGACAAGGAAAGGCATTGTATAGAGTGCTTTACTTCGGACTTTTTTTTTTTTTTTTCTCATTACTCCACACTGTTGGATGTTGAGAACTTGCATTTACTTCTGAATTGCCAGTCTGTGTGTGTGTATGGAGGAGGGTAGCGACTTGAAGGGTCAGGATTATTTTTGTTTTCCTTGTAAGTTTCTCCAGAACGTCGCTTTCCCTTGAGCATCCTATATTAATTTCTATGTAGTTATGCCATTATTTGGTGCATTTTATAACTGGAGATGCAGAAAGCTGCTCCCGCCACATCATGTGCCGAAGTCAGATGAGCCAAGATGGCAGCACAGGACCCACCAGATGTTGGGGCCTCATTTGTCCATGGAAGACCATCCTGGATGAATACACTGATTTCGTTAGAATGAGCACAGAAGCATTGTACATTGTGGTATCTGAAACTAACTCAAAGACACAACATAATTAGCTTGTTTACTTGTATGAAGGGAAGCCAACGATAGATTTATTTGGTGTAGCAAAAGCCACATTAGGAGTTACATGTAAACTAGCGAAGAAAGGAGAGAAGGAAAAACTGAAGACAAGTTGAAAATAATGAACTTTGCCTTTTCTCGGGTAAGCTGCTGGTTAGTTAACAAGGCAGTCAGGATGTTCTGCCCTTGGCAGCTGGATGAATTATCAGAAAAAGATAATTCCAGTAGCTCCTGGGTTCTCCAGAGCCCTTTGGGTGTGTAGATGTGCTGTGTACGAGACAGGCTGCCAGTTACGTGTGTCTGCCCCATACCCTTATGAAAATTTCTCAGTGGCAAATGAGTGCAAACAACCTAAATGTCCAACAAAGGGAAATCTGCTAAATAAATTCCACTATATCCTCAGCACAAAATACCAAAGATCTTTTTAAATATTATAGTAGTTTAAGGAAATGTTGAAGTAAAGAATATGGAATAATGTGGAAAGTTGTTCATGATATACTGTTAAGTTCAAAATAAAAAAGTGGATTTTAAAATAATACATAGAGGAAGTTGTGGGTAAAATGGCAGAATAAGCACATGTGTATCCTTTTCTAGTTCCTCCCCAATCCCGACTAAAACAACAATAAAAGGATTTTTTCCCTAAATAAAATAAGCTCTTTATTAGAATCTTAACAGTGATATTAATAAATATAGATTCTCCACAAAAGATAACAAATGAATGAAAATTCACTTTAAAGAAACAAAAACCTGAGCCTGTAAGTAGGGCCTCAAAGGGTAAATTTTAAAGGCATACATACACCTGCAAAGACAGAAAGGAAAAAGAGACAAAAACGACATTTGGAAGTACATGGATGAATGTGATCCACATAGGAGCGTCCAAGGCGCTTTCCAATACGATGTGAAGGCTTAAAAAGTAAGAGTCTATGTGGGAGCGAGTCGGAAAGCCCCAAGGAAAGAGTTCCTAAAGAAGGGGATATTGTTAAATTTACATGGGCTTTCTGGGGGAAAAAAACAGCCATCATGCCTCTGTTTTTCATAGTACATGGCTGGACACTCTCTGGACAGCCCTTGTATAGCTCAGTTTGTAGGGAGGAGATAGGGTCAACTGGCAGAGCTTTGGGGGTTGAAGTAATAATAATAAAGAAAAATGAACAAATGAAAAAGAAAAACATTAACTCCAAATATAGACACACAGAAACAAAAAGGTAATCGGAAGAGGGCGGTCCAGCTAATCAGAAAATAGAAACTACACAGAAATTTGAGCAGAAAACATTTGATACAAAGAATTAGCAGCTATAACAGCAGATCGGAGTAAGGAAGGGTTGGCTAGTGAAAAGTGAACAGAACTCTCTAGGATATAAAAATAGCTGATGCAAGGGCCCGCCGCCACCTGCCCCAGCTGAGAGCGAGCCAGGGCTGAGGTCCAGACGGCTGGGGCGGGCACAGCCATGCCCCACTGAGGGGCAGAGAAGTCACAGCGGTGCTGCTACGGAAGGACTTGCTGGAAATCTCTAAACTTGCTCAAAACCCACCCTCTAGGATGCCATGGAAAGCCATTTAGGAGACATGTTTTGTTGGAGACACTGAAGGGGTGCCAGGGGAAGCAGCTGACCCGTGCACTACAGGACCCTGGACCTGAGAGTGGCACACAGAACCAAGAAGGAAACGGCCCTTCCTCCTTGCAGTGCCTCTCCGGCGCCCTCTACTGGCAAAGCTTAACATGGTGCCATCCAGCTGAGGAAAAAAATCTAAATGGTCCAATATGATTGTCACAGAGCCAGCAATGAAGGGTGGGTTGGAGTGGAAAGGTCATAAATTGGTAACTGACACAAAGATATTCTTAGGACTATCGAGAGAATAAAACAATATGTGCGGTGCCCTTAGCACAGGGCTTGGCAAACAAAATGAGTTCTCAGTTAATGGCAGTTAACTATACTGGGTGATTAGTTGGCTGTTAGCAAAGAAGCCTCTCATTGTATTCTTGGGCAGCTAAATGGGTTATCAAAGAAAACAGTGTCAGTTGTTTTTAGATAATCTAGGAGACCCCAGGAGTTCAACTGTGAGGTATAGGTGGCAGTTAATACTGTGGATGGGGATAGCTGGGATGGCTCAGGGGGTTAAGTGCTTGCTTTGAAGCCCCGGGGACCAAGGATCGAATCCTGGCCCCGGCCCATGCAGACCCATATGCTGAACTGGGCTGTGTCCCCAGTTCAGTTCTTGCTGAGACCTATGTGGGAGGCTCCCGGTCCAGTTCCTGCCCTGCGCAGCCCTGTGCCCACCTGTGGAGTGAAACTATATGGAAAACTAATGCTGTCAATTATGGAGACTGCTCTGGGCCCTCCCCCTCCTCTCTGTCTCTTTCTGTCTCTGTTTCTCTCTGTCAAAAATCAATAAAATAAATCTTTAAAAAAAAAAATACTTGGGAAAGCCAGGTTAAGCACTAGCTTTGGAGCCCCGAGGACCGAGGATCGAATCCCGGCTCTGACCCAGGCGCACCCACATGCTGAACTGGGGTGTGCCAGTTCAGTTAAAAAAAAAAAAAATACTGTGGATGGTATGAGGGATCTACTGGGGTGGGAAGAGACTCAGATGAAAAACCCCAGTAGCTAATTATTGCAAGAATCTAGGAAATCAATGAGGAAGTCCTGAATGAGTGGTGGCAGTGGTGATGAAAATGAGGGAACCTACACACCACTCCCTCAGGAGATATTAAGGCTCCTCACCCAGTGGCCTCAGCCATGGAAGTGGGTGACCCACAGATCAGAAAGCAGATGGCAGGGAAGCTGGGATGGCTCAGCAGGTTAAGTATTTGCTTTACAGACCTAGGGACCGAGAATCGAATCCCAGCCCTGGCCTGTGCAGACCCGTATGCTGAACTGGGGTGTGCTTCCTGTGCAGGAGGCCCCCAGTTCGGATCTTGCCTCCCGGTTCAGACCCTGGCTCGAGGGGGCGTGCCTCCCATGTGGGAGGCCCCCAGCCCAATTCCCACCCTGCGTGGCCCCCCACCCCCCTCCTGTGTGGAACAAAACCATGTCAAAAACTGATGAAGTTCAATTATGGAGACTGCTCTGGGCCCTCCCTCTTCTCTCTGTCTCTTTCTGTCTCTGTCTCTGTCAAAAACAATAAAATAAATCTTAAAAAAAAGAAAAGAAAGAAAACAGATGGCCTTAAAGGAAAAATGCATGTCAGAGCAAGGCCTCCTCCCTCGTCCACCCTTGTTGAGTGCCTCACTTGGGAAGCTCTGGGCTGTGTGTAATGGGGACTTGGACTAGTTATCGCTTTAACACTCTCACAAGTTGCCATTAAACAGCTCCAGGTTTGGTTAATTCAGTGGCTCAGAAAGGATCCAGGTGGCAAGAATGTGGAACTACTGCCATCCAGACATTTCTGGTGTGAATGTAAACTGGTCCCGTCCCTTTTGAAAACTGGCACTATCTACTAACGCTGAATGTAAGCATACCCAGTGACCCAGCAGCTCCGCTCCTAGCTAAGCCCAAACATTCTTCATGGCACAAGAGTGCTCATGGCAGCACTATCTGTAACAGCCCAAATCTGGAGACTACCCACAGGTCCATCAAGAATAAAAATCAGGGGGAAGCTGGGATGGCTCAGTGGGTTAAGCGCTCACTTTGCGGCCCCAGGGACCGAGGATCGAATCCCGGCCCCGGCCTGTGTGGACCCAAATGCTGAACTGGGGAGTGCCCCCAGTTTGGTTCTCACTGGGGTGAAGACCCCGGCCCAGTTCCTGCCCTGTGCAGATCCACTTGCACCTGTGGAATGAAACTATGTGGAAAAACGAATGATGTACAACTATGGAGACTGTTCTGGGCCCTCCCCCTTCTCTCTGTTTCTGTCTCTGTATCTCTCTCTCTCTGTCAAAAACAATAAAAACAAATCTTTAAAAGTGAAAAAAATAAAGAATAAAAATCAGCCAATAAATTACAGTGGCATTCCATTCAGCAGTGAGAATGAAAGACCTATAATTACACATGACATGAATGAATCTCAGAAACATAATGTTAAAGACACCAGACAAAGCAGAGCACTGTGCCTTCCGAAAATGACTTATCAGGCAGGGTCCAGTCAGGTTCCATGTGTATGAGCTGCAAAAGCAGGCAAACGTGTCTACAATGTTAGGTATTGGGGTAGTGCCTACCCTTGGGGGCAGGCAGTGATCAGAAGATTCTAGTGATCAGATGCTAGTGTGTTCAATTTGTGAAATTTCATAGCACTGCATACGTGTAATTGCCTACATGCATTACACAGTTGTTAATTGGTTTCAGGGGCACAATGAGTACCAAACAAACGACAAATACTGGGACAAAATGTTCATGTCAAAATGCCTCAAGTGCCAAATTCGCCAAGTTTCCAAGCAGTTGAGTACCAAGATGACTGAAAAAAAAAAAAGAAAACTATCTGGTACTTTCTGAGTTTTCCTTTCTGCCTTCTTCGGAGGGTTTTTAGGCCTCCACCCTCATGGTTGTAAAGTTGCTGCCAGAATGCACACATCACCTTTTCACAGAGCTGCAGCCAAAGGCAGGATGCTGGGCGTTTTTTCTTGTCATTCCCCTTTTAGTTAAAAGGGCTACATTTTCCAGAAACCCTCCAGGTGATTTCTCCTCAGGTGGCATCACACATGCATGTTCTGGCAGGAGGGGAGGCTGGGAAAACAAGCTCTGGCATGTGCAGCCCCCACCAGAGGCTGGAAGGAGGAGGAAAAGTGAGGCAGTGGTTACAGGGAGAGAAATAATGTCTCCCCCGTATAATCAAGCCATGTGTGTTGCTGGAAGAGTTAACCAATAGCCAGACCGAGAGCTGGGCTCCTTTCTGATAGGGAGGTGATCCTGGCTCCTCAGAGAGCCACATCCAGTGGGTATCAGAAGGCACAACTGGGCTCAAATTCAGTCTCGAGTTCTGATTCTACTCAAACCGGTTGTGCTTCTCTGGGCAGGTTATTTCAACTCTGGACCTGTGTCTATATCAGCAACATGAGGAAACTGGACCAAATCCAAGGTCAGTACATGAGCCTTCACTACTTTAGGTCCTTGAAAGGCAGGCATTGAACTGTTTGTGTTGGTGTGCTTTTGAGGTTGGTTTGCTCCCTTCTGTAAGCACGTTATAAAAGCAACATTCTCATAAAAATTCCCAATCCTCTGTTCGACCTAACTAGGGAGTAATCCATCCTCCACTACCCCACCCCCACCCCCCACAATGTACCACGAGTGTCAAAGTGCTAAGAAGGGCCACCAGAATCACATGATTTTTATGTAACCAATACTTTCCTTCAACTTTTAAAAAAGATTTTTTTTTTTTGACAGAGACAGAGAGAAGGGCCCAGAACAGTCTCTGCAATTGTATGTCATCAGTTTTCCACATAGTTTCATTGCACACAGGTAGGCACAGGGTGGCACAGGGCAGGAACCGGGCTGGGGGCCTCCCACAAGGAAAGCTGGCCCCAGCAAGAACTGAACTTGGGGCTGCCCACATGGGCAGCACTCCCCAGCTCAGCACACTGGTCCGCACAGGCCAGGGCTGGGACTTGATCCCCAGACCCTGGGGCTGCAAAGCAAGGGCTCACCCCCCTGAGCCATCCTGACTTCCCCTCCTTAAACTTATAATAAAATGAATATGCCTAAGAATAACTTACCTACTACTAACTGATTTTACTAACTAGGTATATAAGCACACAATTAATGGTGATGTAAGTTTAGTTCAAGCACCTATGTATCCTTACCCACTGCTCCCAGCAGGGAACAAAGGGACACAGCCCTTCTTCACTCACTAATCCCCTGTCAGCCTCTCCCCGGCTCCTAGCACCTTGGGACAGTGTGAGCTCTCCTACACCTCCCTTCAGCTTTCTTTTATTTATTTATTTTTATTGTTTTTATTATTTTTGACAGAGACAGAGAGATACAGAGACAGAGAGAGAACTGAACGGAGGCACACCCCAGTTCAGCACATGGGTCCACACAGGCCGGGGCCAGGGTTCGATCCTGGGTCCCCAGCGCTGCAAAGGAGGGCTTAACCCACTGAGCCATGCTGGCTTCCCCATCCCTTCAGCTTTCTTGATGTAGAATTCACTTCATTAGTTTCAGTAAGATCCATCATCGTGGGTGTATTTTCACAAAAGAAGGAGGAGGTATGTGTGTGTTGTATTCATGCATGTGGGCATCTTGAGACAATACTGTCCTCATGCCTTGACGATGGCTGTCCTGGGGCTTGACAGACTGTCAGAGACTTGGAGATTCTGAAACCATTTAAGGAAAATGCTTACACTGATGAAGGCAGCAAGAAAGAAGCGTGCAGGGCTCCTGATTCCCCGTGTCTGCGGACTTGCTCTAAAACTCTTTCAAGTGCTGAGTGTGTCAGTGCTACTGAAGATATGAGTACAACACTGTCCTCAGCCTCAAAGGGCTCACAACCCAGGGGAAGGCTCAGATACGTCCCTGAAGATGTCAATACAAACCATACCACAAGAGAGGTACAAACAGGGGGAGCTGGGAGGGCTCAGGTCGTTAAGCACACACTTTGAAGCCCTGGGGTCTGCGGATTAAGTCCCAGCCCATGCGGACCTACATGGGAAGCACACAGGTTTGGCCCTCAGCTCGCAGGAGCGTGCAGGAGGCTCCAGGCCCAGTTCCCGCCTTGCGCGACCACCACCCACCTGTGTGGAATGAAACGATGCTGAAAACTGATGACATGACTGATGATGTGCAACTACAGAGACTGCTCTGGGACCTTCCCCTTCTCTCTGTCTCTCTCTCTCTGTTTCAGTCTCTCTATCAGAAACAATATTAAGGTGACCAGATTTTAACATTGGTAAAGCGGGACACCACTGACCGGGGGAGAGGGGGTTCTTGATTAAAAAGTTGGTCTATCTCCTGTCGTTCCCTAGCTTGTCGTGCATTCTTTCCAAAAATCGGGACTTTTTTAAAACGCTGCGGGACGCGGGACAAATTGTTAAAAATCAGGACTGTCCCGCCAAAAGCGGGACGTCTGGTCACCCTAATAAAATACATCTTTAAAAGAGAGAGAGAGAGAGAGAGAGAGAGAGAGAGAGAGAGAGAGAGAGACAAAGAGAGAGACAAAGTGCTGAGTTTCAGAAGCCCAGGAAAACACCCACCTTAGAAAGGTCAGGAAAGGCTCTATGAGCACATGGCATTTGAGAGTTATATACGGTAACATTTTCACAGGTGGAGTCGGGGGTGTGGTAAGGTGGCATTTCCAGAGGAAGACAGTCACAACCACGGGGGCAGGGAAAGGGAGGAATAGCCTCCTGGAGCCAGTGAGCCCTATAGAGTGGACGATAAAGAATTAGCAGAAAATGGGCCTGGAACCCCCCACTGGGATTAGAAATCCCAAGCAATGTGTTGCCATTGAATTCTTCCGGCTGTGGACAAGCCCCTGGAAGGTTCTGCTCAGGGATTCCTCTGCCAAGGATGTGTGTGTGCCACCCTTAGCTGAAGGGGCACAGCTAAATTTCTGCTCTGATTTCAACTCAATGCAGTTCAGCACATCAGTACAGAGAAGGAACCTGGCCTGAGGCAAGCACTCCACAGGTGGAAATAAAAATGAAGTCAAGTCAGACTGTGTCTTTAAGAGCCGTGCAGTTTGGGGACAGGAAAGAGAGGGGCAAAGCGGGAGGTTAGGCAAGGATATCTAGAACCACAATATATCCCATGAGTTGTGAAAGAAGCTTTATGGTCTTGGCAAAGTGGTCAGACCTTCCTAATGGGGGCTCTTCCTAACCTTCCATTCTGTTTCTCAATACCAGACTGTAACCTTCTCCAGGGTGAGGCCTAGCCCTTGTCTTTGCATAGCCTGAGTCTAGCTCACATCTGGCACTTAGTGGACATTCATTGAGGGAAGGGGGAATGGGGGAGGGAGGGAGGGACGAACAAGTCTCCCATCACATATCATCTGCTGAGGATGCTTGTCTTTAAGTTCACATAGCACTGCCTAACTTTGGTTGGTATTGTCCCTCTCGTCTCCCACCCATATTTTGCTCACCTCAATCCTCTCTCCCTGACAGTAGCAGCCCACACTCTCTCCCTGGACCCGGGTTCTTCCAGTGATCACAGAGGCTGTGCTGCGTGTTTTAAGCCCTACCCTCCCATATTTCTTGCAGCTACTTCCTGTATGCTAGTCATGTAAACTTTATGAAGGCAGAGTCCCCTTCTTAAATGACTGCATGTCCCTTCTCTCCCACAATACCTAGACTACATTGACTGTTGATGGGTTGGGATATACAGCCCATCACAGGAGTAGAGGGCAGAAACTAACATCCCAGAGTGTCAGGTACTGTGTTGGTGCTGTGCATACATTCATAAAGAGGAGAATGTGGCCTCGTGAAGGGACAACTGGAAGCCAGAACAATTTTGTTGTCTGAAAGCTTTTGACTCAAGATGCCCTGAACTCTGAGGATAGAAGAGGAGAGTGTCTGTCTGCAGCATGTGGGTGGATGGAAGATTTGATGGATGTGAAATTAAGCACTAGAGTGGGTTGCCTAGGGAAGCCGTGAACCCTCCTCTCCGATGTTCTTAAAGACTGGGGGTTGGGGAGGGAGGGAATTATTAGGAAACTGAGGATACAGGATGGTCTGGCCTTCTCCCGAGCAGTTACAGTTGGACAGTCCACCCTTGCTGTTGTCAGTTACAGGTAAGAAAGGAGAGTCCTTTGGAGCAAAGCATTTTAGAGGAACTGTTGGTTGGCCCTTTTGCTTTATGATCTCCTGATGCACTGAACAAGGTTCAGGGAGATTAGCTGACTGCAGACCAACCAACCTTCCTATGCAGAGCAATAAGGTAGATTCTCATTACTGTCCAGTTTCCCAAGAATTGTATATTCCATAGTCAGAAAATAACTCCCAAACCTTTTCAAACCTGTCAAGAAAAGGCTGACGCAAGTCCTGTATTTGACGCTGCACTCCTTGCAGTGATTAATATTTCTGGGGGCCGGTGTGCAATTCAGTTATTTCTCTAGGATCTCCTAATAGGAAGTACTCAATAAATACACACATGAATAATAACTAACATTATATGGTAATTTGCAAGCCCTTTCCCCACACATTTCCTATTTTAGTCCTCACAACAACACTGTGAAATAGGTACTATGATTAACTCCCATTTTCCAGATAAGGAAACTGATAGAGCTGTTCAGTTCTTTCTGACACTTTGCCCTTAAATGAACTGTGGAGGCTGAAAAAGGCGTCAGCTGGGTCTTTCCCCTGCCACGCATTTTATGCCATGGAGCAATGTGCATTATAATATCTCAGGGACAGGTACACTAAGTCCAAGCTTAGTATAGGATGAATAAATGAACAGGTGTATTATACAGCAGATGTTCTGTATGGAGATGATGGAAACAACCTAAGGTGGGGGGAGAATCTTCCATTCAAACCATTTATAGGGAGTCTCATGGTGTCCAGAATTACAGACCCAGACACGACTGTCCTGTCCTCATGGGGCTTACAGTCCATCGCAAAAGGCAGTTAAACAACTAACATTACAGTAAACTGATCACCATTTTGTTACATACACTAAATGCAACAGGGGGCTTTGCTCTGGTCCGAAGGAGGGGCGACTGGCTGGAAGGCTGGCCTCTTCTGAGCAACGGGATACATTTAGAAGCAGAAGTCGAAGCACATCGAAAAGGAGGAGGGAAACTGCAGAGGGACCCCCACCTTCCCAGTCCCAGCGCCTGGCAGCCTACCTGCCGGAGGAAAGGCGCAGGCGCAGGCGGGAGGTTCCTGTGGGCGGGGCGGGCGCAGGGGGCGGGGACGAGGGCGGGGCCTGCAGATACGGGGCGGGGCCTGGGAGGGAAGGGGTTAAGACGACAGGCCCGCCCGCCGCGGCGGGGCCCGCGGGATGAGTCTTTGGATTGGCCGCGGGGAAGGCTCTACGCTAGGACGGTACCAACGGCAGGGAGCCGCGGAGGCGGGGGGTGGGTGCGGGACAGCCGGCCCAGCGCGGGGAGAGGCGGCCCGGGCATGGCGGCGCCGGGGGTGGGCGGGAGCCGCGGCGGCGGCGGCGGCGGCGGCGGCGGCGGCCGTGGCGGGCGGCGGTGAGCGCGGTCGGAGCGGCCCCTCCCCGGAGGCGGCGGGGGCGGCCGGGGCCGCGCCGCACCGCACGGCGCGGCGGCCATGGAGCGAGCCTAGGGCCCGGCAGGTGAGCAGCGCGGGGTGGGGGAGCGCGGGCCGGGCGCGGGCCGGGCAGGGGCCTGGGGTCGGCGCGCGGGGCGGGCGCGGTGCGGGGCGCGCCGGGCAGGGGCCTGGGGTCGGCGCGCGGGGCGGGCGCGGGGCGGGCGCGGGGCGGGGCGCGCCGGGCAGGGGCCTGGGGGCGGGCGCCTCCCTGCGGGGCGCGGTGAGGGGCGCGGGCCGGGCGCCTCCCCGCGGGGCGTGGGGCAGGGCGCGCCGGGCAGGGACCTGGGGCCGGGCACCCGCGCCCCCAGCCGCCCCAGTCGGCCGCAGGCGGGGCCCGGACGGGAAGAGCGGCCCGGGCCGAGCACCCCACCTCGCTGACTCCGAGGCTGGCTCCTGCCGACACGTCGCGGCGGAAGGGACGCGGCCTACCCTGGGGACGCCTCTGGGGTCCCTTTGGTGACCAACCCGCGAGTCCGGACACAGTACCCAGAGGCGACGGACCCCCGAGCCGCCCTCGTGCCCCGCCGGGCGCCCGTTGCGGCTCGCCCGTGGGCCCACCTGGCGGCCGGGAAACACGAGTGACCTGCAGGCCCCAGGCCGGAGGCGCGGTGGCCGTGCCCAGGGGCCCGCGCTCTCCTCGGTGTCCTGCATCCTGCGCTCGCAACCGGGCGCCACTTAAGGAAATGACACGGTAGCCCGAAGTGGGTTGCGCTTGAGATTTCATTTCCGGGTGTGATGGCCCTGCGATTAAGAAAGAACTGAAACGTTCATTAGTGATCGATGGGAGCAGTTGTCAAGCTGCGTCCTTGATTGTGGGATCTGACAGGAGTTTCATTCTGATCAGGCTTCTGTTACCTGCAAGTCTCTTGGTAGGAAGCGAAGGGGTAGAAGAAAGTTAGAGGAAAGTGGAGGGGATAGGGCATGGTTGGTCGTTATAAAACTGTTAGCCCTTTAAATGGTCATGTTATTTGGATGGCTAAGTGGTTCATAATTTGGGGAAATGAGAGATGCTTGATACTGCTACTTGAGTCTAGCCCTAGGTACCTGTTATCTGCACATCGCCACTCTGCCAGGTTTTCTCTGTAAGTTTGGATTTCTCACCTTGAAAAGAAGGAATGGGAATATAGGATCTTTTAGCTTTTAACTTGTAGGACTTTGTAAATACGTAATGTAGACATTAAGATTGCTGCTTACTGATTATTCCTGTTCTCCTTGTGTTGTAAATTAATATGTAAATTCATTGGGGTTGATTTTTAATTGGATTGAGACCTAGGTGTGCTCATGTATTAAGAGTACAAATGTTCATCTCTTTTACTCAGGACCTTTGAGCTGAACCTTATCTGACAACATATCTTTTTTTTTTAATCAAGACAAGTCTTTAAGAAACTGAGGTACAGGTCTTAAAATTTTATTTGCTGGGAGAGCTGGGATGGCTCTGGGGGTTGAGAGCTCGCTTTGAAGCCCGGGGGACCGGGAATCGAGTCCCGGCCTCAGCCATGCGGACCCACATTCTGAACTGGGGTGTGCCCCCCAGTTCGGTTCTTGCCAGAACCTATGTGGGAGGCTCCCGGCCCAGTTCCTGCGGTGCGCAGCCCTGTGCCCACCCCTGTGCCCACCTGTGGAGTGAAACTATATGGAAAAGCTAATGTCAAATATGGAGGCTGCTCTGGGCCCTTCCCCTTCTCTCTATCTCTTTCTCTGTTTCTGTCAAAAATCAATAAAATAAATTTTAAAAAAAAAATTTTTTTTTTATTTGCTAGTCTCAGAGCCAATCTAAAGTAGATTTAAAATTAAACTAATCTTTTGTGTTAAGTTTTCTGAAGTTTGTGAAGATATTGGACTTTGGCCCCTAGACATACAGTGGAATCAGTCAATAGGTGGACCTTCCACATTTGAAAGTGCTTATCAAAGAATAAAAAGTAGAAGCAGGTTATTCAGACTCAGCCTCACAGTAAAGTGCAGTGATAGAAATGGAGGTCAAAGATCCAGAAATCTTGGAGCTCATAGCTTTTTTCACCAATGTAGCTGGTGAAAATTTGACGGTTATGTTCTGTTACTTTGGAACCAGTAGGAAGAGAGCTAGGATTTGCTTAAAGAATGAATATTTGAAAACACATGGCCTGCTTTTCTTCCTGGGTACTTTAAATTAGGGAACAAATATCACAGTTTACTGTTTTTATCACCTAATCCTTTATATCATAGAATTATGTTGAATTGATAATTCCTTGACCTTCAGGAGGTTCTCTTGATTTCTGTTTGTAGAACGTCTGCTTTTTATGTTTGCTAAATTTTGAATTTCTAAATGATACTTCTTTTTTACTTACAGGTCAGACTTCAGCTTCCTACTTTGTGTGACTGTCATTTCAGTGGGGTAAACACTGAAGCCAGATAATGCAGCTGTTGAATTGATAACCTTTTAAAATAGTAACCATAGTGGTTGTCTCTTGGTGACTGCTACAATCACATAATAGAAGCAGGAGACTGCTCTTTGTATTCTGTGGCTATAGTTATAAATAATAAAAAGGAGATCTTTTCTGAAGTTGGTGTCCGGACACTCTGGGGCTGAGTACCAAGTGGTCTTGTAGATGGGGTGACAAGCATAGTTGAAATGAGGCAGTACAGTTTGCTGTAATAGTGATGATAACTGGGATACTCTTCTCTCCACCTGACAGTGCATAACATGTAGATGTACAGGAAATATTCGATGGCTGGATAGAAAACAGGGTGAGGGTAGAGGAAATATTCAAATGCATATACTAAATTGTGAATTGTTTAGTTCCTCTTTCTGTGTAAAAAAAAGAAAAGAAAAACGCCAAGAAAATGTGTCAGATTTCTGGTGAAAGTAAGCTGTTGAGATTGTTATCTGTAAAGGGTGTTACTTGCTGGAGTTGCCTTGAGATTGGATTGTGTGATTGTATGGTGTTCTATAGCCACCTGCAACCTGGGAGCAGCCTCACACACAGACCAGTCCTGTAGCCTTCTCTGCCTAGGTTAACTGAGAAGTTGATAGGTAGTCAATAGTTTTGCGTTAATAGAAGTAGTATATAGCTCTTGGTAATGGCCATGTCAGTATCATTGATCTTGACTGTCCGTCTTCTCATCCCTTATGTTGGTGGTGGGAGAGGGGAGTTATTCCTCTCCGAAGTGCTTTAGCAGCTCCTCATTCCACACTTTTCTCTCTCTCTCTTTCTTCCTTGAACTGACTCTAGCCCTCAAGGATTAATGGATTCATCAGCACAGACCTGGAGTATAGAACATGAGACCTTACTTTGCAGCTGAAATTAGCTTCTGACCAACTTACAATGTCAACATGACTGCTAGAGCCATCTAGGAGACAATATAATGCGAAGATCTAACATAGCATTTTGCCTTTCTTATCCAAAAGCAAAAGAGGGAAGGCCTGGCTCTGGACCTGATAGGTCTGGGTGAGGGGTGAGGTGCATCTGTCACCCCAGTATGAGATAAAAAATGGAGACTGACCTAGAAAAGAAATTAGGCTTTGGTGTGTGTGGGTTTGTATTTTCTGACAAGGTTCCAGCCCTAATGAGGGGAGGATGTTAATTTGGGTACATTATAAAAGGAGGTCAAGGGATGTGAAATTATGAATGTGTGACAGAACCAAGTATAGGTGAGGCCATGAAGTCTAATCATTCCATGTTCTCAAATACTGACGTTCTGCTTTATATATAAAGCATGCATCATTTATCTATTAGGGAATAAGGTATTATGTGCAAAAATTCTTATGTGTACATTTTGTGGAAGATTTTAAAATATATTTTGTTTGCTTTGTAAACAATATAGTTTAACCTTGTTAACTCAAGGTCATTACTGGCATCCATTGACATTAATCAAGTGTGGCTTTGAGGCAATTGAAATATAGAAGTTGTGTGGCTCCTCTGCTTTTTTGAATACTTGAATCTGCTTTTAATAGTCAATCTCTCTTTTCTTTCAGCGGTGGGAAGGTAGTTTTGCTGTTGTTAGTGTCCCAGCTGCCCTCTTTTTAATTTGCAGCTTCTGATCTTCTGTGGAGTAGTAGCCCTGAATTCTGCTTCCTGAATTTGAATGTAACTGCTAAATAGGCTTGAGTGAGGGTCTGCACTTCTTCTCTGTTAATGGAGGAACTTTGTAACAACTAGTTTGGCTGCCCAAAATCATTTTATTTATTTCTTGTTTCTCATCCTTGGTTTAGATAGTGAACTTGCACTTGTATAAGTGCATGTATGTTCCTGTAGTCCTTTCTGAAGAAAAAAGAAAATGATATGAAAATACTAGTGTTGATTCTTGTTTCAGAAAGCATTGCCAATGATACTTGAAGCCCTGGTTCCAAGCCTATCTTGTATCATTCTTGGGCAGTGTCTTGGACCATCTCCAAGCTTCTTGTTAGCATTTCCAGATCATCTTTACTCCCACTCCCAACCAGTACCAGGAACCAGGTTGACAATAGCGTTGTCTTGACATCTGGAAGCAGGGTATACAGAAGGCAGCAATTCTAAAGTGAGTGTATAAAATTGGTATACACAATTGATATTTCTGCATGTTTTTACCGTACTGTATATCTGAGTTTATTATAGAATTCTTTTTCCTATATCTGTAAAAAGAGACCATCTATAAACCAAAGAGCTGAAAAAATTCTTATAACCATAAAGGTCGCTCCCCTTAGCTCTTCACTGTTTTTATTCAACAAGCATTTATGGAGTACCTCTCATGCCCTGCCTTTGCTAGTTTACTTGAAAGCACAAAGCGTAAAATGCATCCCCTTTCCTTAAAGAGCTCACAATATAGCAGAGGGGACAGGCATACCAAAAAAGCGCGCGTGTGTGTGTGTGTGTTTATATGTGTGTGTATTAAGAAAGGGATCAGGCCTGGAGCTACTCAGCTATAGTTTAACACAGACCTGCTTGAGGTTCTCTTTCTAAAGTGATCTGTGGCCTGTCAACTTGACAATCCTCGAATATAAGTTTAAAAAATGTGAAATGTTATTGTTGCATGAAATTTATATATCTTTTAAAAAACTAGTGAACTGAACAGTAAAGGTGGACAAGAAAATCTGAAGGAGTATGTTATATTATTGGAAATTTGGTATTTCCACACTTAGTATAGTGTAGCCTTAATCGGTTATCTACTGACCTGGAACTTAGGAAGGTTCATTATTCCTGGCCCATTTTAAACAGAATGCAAATTTTAGGCATTTCCAGAGTTTCTAAATCAGTGAACACTGCCTGTGTTGGGGTTTTAGAACACGTCTCACTAACAGCATGAACTAAAGATTTTTTCTTTTCGTTTTTCAAGAAAGAGAATTAGAGGGTTGCCCTAAATCAAGGTTTAAATGGGACAGATTGTGGGGATTGATTTTTCTTTTTTTCAAAGAGGAAACAAGCACTATTGCCTACCGTAGTTAATTTTTACTTTCATACCCTCAGGAAAAGGCTTCCTTAGGGCTTCATGAATGCCTAGTGGTCGTTTTAAGTTGACTTTCTTCACAGGGAACTGTAGAGGCTTTCACCTAAAGTACACTGAAAGTACAGATACGAGTAAATGCTTAAGTGGAAGTGGAAACAGTGAGGACAATGTAACACTCAGACCAATTTGGACTGTATGGAAATTAGATTCTCCATACCTGTGACTTTAAGTTACTCTTACGGCTTACCTTAAGAGCTTAAAGAGATGCAGAGCTGTCATCTTTAAAACGCAGAGCTGATTTTCCAAAGTGAAGAATATTGTGAAAGGCATTCTTAAATATTTATTTATTTATTTATTTATAATTGTTTTTTGACACACAGAAAGAGAGAGAGATACAGATACAGAGAGAGAACTGAACTGGGGGAGTTCCTCGTTCAGCACATGGTTCCGCATGGGCCGGGGCCGGGATTCGATCCTTGGTCCCGGCAATGCAAAGTGAGCACTTAGTCCACTGAGCCATCCGGCTTCCCCAGAAAGGCATTCTTCCAGCCATTTTTGTGAAACAGAATAAGTTCATGGTGCCCATCTGTTTCCCTTACATGAAATGTGGTAGAATTTAACTTTTTAGAGGGGAGGAACAGGTTGATCAAATTAGTGATACAGCCTCCCAGTTTCTTGCTTCACATGGTACCCACTATGAAGGTGCCTGTCTGCTTAGTCTTAGCCACTATTCAAATTTCGGAAAGGATTTGGTTGAGGGATATAAGACTACTTGAACTCTTAGTAATGCAACAAGGGTATTCATCCCCTGACTGTAACCCAGAAGACGACTAACCAGTGAAGGTTATTTTCTCTGTCATCCTTTCTCCTCTCAAGAGGTCATCTTTGGGGTGTTGATATGGTAATAATGATTAACAAGCAATTACTATGGGTTGTCCAAGCACTTGATTGTAGCACAGTACATCTAGTAATGTCATTCACTTTAAACAACTCTGTGAGTTAGGTAACTGTTCTTATTTCATTTTTCATGGGGAAACTGAGGTTAGACATTAAATCACTTTCCCAAGTCCCACAGATGACAAAGCAGGCATTCAGAATCCAGAGTACACACTCATAACCCCTCTGCTACAGAAGAGCTTAATATTTAGAATAAGGAGAATTAAGAAGCCATTTCTTTTTTCTTTTTTTTTTAAAGATTTATTATTTCTGACAGAGGCATAGAGAAGGAGGTGGGCCCAGAGTAGACTCCATAGTTATATATCATCAGTGTTCAACATGGTTTTGTTCCACACAGATGGGGCAGAGGGGAAGGCTATACAGGATGGGAACTGGGCTGGGGGCCTCCCGCATGGGAGTCATGCCCCTTGAGCCAGGGGCCAAACTGGGGGAGGGGGCGAGAACCAAACTGGGGGCTTCCCACATGGAAAGCACACCCCAGTTCAGCACATGGGTCTGCACAGGCTGTGGCTGGCATTTGATCCTGGGTCCCCGTGGCTGCAAAGTGAGCGCTTAACCTGCTGAGCCATCCTGTCTTCCCTGTGAAGCCATTTCTCAAGTGGAGAATTAGGGAAAGGAAAATTATGTGCAGAACGATTAATGTTATTATTTGATATGTTTCTGTTTTAGTTAAAGATGAGAAAGTATAATATGCTGTTGCTGGCAGCTGGTGACAGTGCAGGGTGGGCTGGTTTTCTGGGGATACTCAAGGTTTGTTCACGTAATAAAACTTTTGTATTAGAGGTTCTGACTTCCAGATTAGAAGCACACAATGCTAAGTGGAAGGTTTCTGAATGCTCTTGATTTTACTTAGAATAATTGCCACTAACAATCAGGAGAGACTTCATTTATTTCTAGAGGGCAACTAGGGTCACTACTAATTAAAAAAGGAGAGTATATCAGACTTAGCCCAGGGTGAAAGTGTTTTTAATTATTTTCATTAAAAGGTTGTGATTTTTGCTTAGGCTGAAGTATAAAGGTTATGCTTTATAAACTGCGTATGTAGTTGTGTGAGTTTGTGAGTCTTTTTTCTAAAGTATGTAAATGAAGTTTAGTGAAGGATCCAGTTGAGGCTGCCTTTTTTTCTTGTGTTACCTTTAAGAGTCCTTAATTAAGTATCTTTCTAAACATATGCCATTCCTAAAGTAATGACATATAACTTTCATAATGAGTTTAGTACTCTGTAGAAGGCATTAATAATCATTTACAAATATGACCTAACAATTTATTCAATTTTATATTTAATGGTGAATTTAATGTTCCCCTTCTCCCTGAGAGAATTGTTTGTAGTCACATAATCTACTTCTCTATGTCTCCTCCCCCAATATATTTTTTTAAAAACTTATTTTTATTGTTTTGAGAGAAGGTGAAAGAGAGAAGAAGGGCCCAGAGCAGTCTCTATAGTTGTACATCATTAGTTGTGACATGGTTTCCTTCCACACAGGTGGATGTGGAGCCGCACAAGGTAGGAACTGAACTGGGGCCTCCTGCATGGGAGGCGAGAACCTTCCCTGTCATCCCAGTAGTTCCCAGTTGTGCCACAGTTCAGCATATGGGTTTGCACGGGCTGGGACCAGGATTTGATCTCCAGACCTCGTGATTGCAAGGCAAGCGCCCAACCTGTTGAGCCATTCCAATATTCCCTTCCCCAATATTTTTAATGTCCCAAAATAGTTTATATGGGCAGAATAGATGTGAGAATGTTGGATGTTACAAACTACCCTATAGGGGTTATTACTAAAGCTTTCACTTTTAGTTGCCATGAGCAAAGGTTAGAATTTCTCCTCTATGACCTTAGGAGAAGTAATGTAAGGTTATCACTTGGTCAAAGAGGAGGTTCAAGGTGCCCACCGCTACTAATGAGGTTTGGAACCTCACTGGTAGCTTGTGGGAGACCCCCTAGTAAGGTAATGAGTGGTGGACCATTTGTCCTCACATTCTTCAGCAGCCACACACATTGAATTTTGTCACATGATAAGTTAGAGAACTCTGCACTGACATATTTATATATGTTCCTCCAGGCATAAGCCAGATTCTTGAGCAGAGGACTTAATACTAACCTCACTTTTTTTTCTGTGGAATCTCTCTCTTCTTTTAAAACCATGTACTAGTCCTAAGATTGTCTTTATAAAACATTTATCAAACATGTAGGATGGGTATGTGTATGTGGATGGAGCCTCCATAACAAGCCTCATTTAGCTGATGGAACTGAGAATGAAACCCAGGTTTCAGGAGGAAATTTTCTCGTAAAGGGCTGCCTTCCAGAATGCCAGTCTGGGAGCTTATGCCAGTTTTCCGTGTGAAGACTACCATTTGCACTGCCTCATTTATATTTAACATTTTTTTGAGTTATGTTATTACCTTGAGTTATTTGTTCTTTGAGGTAGCTCTGATCCACATAACAGAGCATTAAAATAAATGACTATAATATAGCCTCACAGTGTCACTCTGTTAGAGGCGTTTAGAGCAGGAGGTAAGGGGGCATGAGTACAGCAGGCAGAGTCTTCTGGGAATGCAAGTGAAGTTTTCATGAATAATTTGTAACATACCCGGTGATCCTGCTTTAACTTCCTTAACCCAGTTTGCAGTGTATAGTGTGCTGCTGTCTCAAATAAGAAGATACTGTAGCGTGGGAACCTTGTCCTAGGCGGCCTCCCCTCTGAAGAATACAGGAGTGAAATATACCATCAGTACAGGATGGGATTATTCCGTCTCATTTTTCTGGAATAGGAGTCATACAAATTCATAGGCTTTTTGTAGAAATTTTGCTAAAATCTTTATAATCATGGTCAGTTTTTTGAATGTCTTTGTGCTTGCCCTGTGGGCTGAAGTAGTAGTAGCTTTCCAACTCAAAGAAAACCTTTTTCTGAATTCTCAGTGTTAGTAGAGAAGTGGATTGTCAAACAAAAGAAGGATAACTGGTTTAAGATAACCAGTTTTTATACACTCAGTTGATACTAAATACCAAAGGAGAGTAACACCAGAGTCTTAAGACATTTGCAAAGCTTCATTTGTAATTGTTCAGTTTAGGTGAATAAAGCATCTGCCCTTTATATGCTAGGTACCACAGGAAATGCAAAGATAGTCAACATCATTAAGGAGCCAAGATTCTGAGGGGAATTAGGAACTATATACAAGATACTGGACAAGGCAACATGTAGTTAAGTACTGGTCTAAAGGAGAGAGAGGTTACCATAGAGTGAGGTAGGACCAGATGGCCTGGGAAATGGCCCTTGAAAGATAGATCAGGCTTTAAACAAGGGAAGATGGGAAGAAAGGGTAAGAGCAAGAGGAATTTTGAGGGAGGTCCAATGTGAGAAATGACAAGGGCAAAGGTCAGCCACACACAAGGAGAAGGGAACCAGACCATGTTCATGGTCTGTTTTGGTTGAAACTGAGAAGATTGATGCTGAGCCAAGTGCATTGGCTGAAGCCATTTAAGGTAGGGATTTAATGCCTTGCGTAGCTCTTTGTAGAAATCAAAAGTGGTGTGTGATTAGCAAACTTATTTTGCTGCATTATCTGGTCTGGATTGGTGCACCTGGGAGTCCAGAAGGCAACTCTTTTTGTGACCCAATAGAAGGTGATAAGCACTAGAAGTCAGTGGCTGTAGGAATGAACGGAGGTTGTAGAGAACAATGCCAAGTTGTGACCTTATTGTATCCGGATGTGATGACTAATCGCAGACATGCTTAGCCTGTACTTTAAACCTGCCCTCACTACTAATCTGCAGAGGTAAATTGTGGAGTAATGTAACAATTGAACTCTTCAGTTCACTTGATAGAAATGTCTATTCTAGTTGAGCGGATTAATTGTTTGCAGCCCTGAATTGATGAATGTGTTCTTCTGAGACCTGTTCAGAAGGTAATGAGATTTCAAAACTTAAAAGTACACAAGCTCATTGCAGAATTGTAGTTTGTCTAAATTTTGGAGCTGCTAGAACTTCCTGTTGCATTGGTGATAGAATTAAAAAAAAAAAAAAAAATCCAACCCCTCAGTATCCCTGACCTTTATTCTAAATGTTTAGATATATGTTTATATAGTATGAGGGAAGATTGTTCTTCTAAATGAAATGAACAGCATCATTAGAACTTAATAGGTTAACCAGACTTTAGTTCTACAGACTGTTTTATAGGAAGCGAAAGGTTGTTCAGCTGACCCCTTTGTGGCAGAATTGTTCCAGGACTGTAGGTAGTTGCAGCTAGGGTGCTGAGGAAGCCATTGCTGACACAGGGAAATTTCCATGTTACCTTTTATGACTGCAGCCTGAGATGTGTACTATTGAACAAATAATTGAAGCAGTTACATGGTTTAGGTCATGCTGTAACCAGCAAGATCTCTGCAGTCTGCTCTCTCAGACTTGATACCGCCACAATTATATTTTGGATGCAGTTGAGTTGCCTGTTTCAGCTAATAGTATTAATGTACTCCTTGGGAGATGATGAAAGGAAATACATGGCTAGAGATAATTAGAATTTGAATTTGACTCTGACTTTCCACTGTTTCATGAAAACTAATGTGAGAAGAGTGGTTGGTTTATCACTAAGAATAAACTGCCTGTCACCAGGCTCACCTCAAGGTGTTGCCCTTACAACACACTGTTACTCTAGTTAGTAGACTGTTTTTAGATGTGTTTCAGCTGTTATTGGGGGAGCAGTCTCCAGTTTGGGTGGGAGTGTCTCCGCCTGAATCATTTGCCCTATCTTTTTCTTCTGTTAATGGTTTGAGTTGTTAAGTGAATTGGAGGGTGAAGTAACACTCTGTTATCTTGTCATCTTTGTCTTAGGCCAGTGCTGTGCTGTAAACATATAGCAGAGCAAGCTAGTGCATGTTGTTAAATGGCCCTGTGGAAAGCAACCTGTCAGCATGCAAATGAGACTGAATTGTATGTTCCTGACACCCTTGCAAAAATCTTGTATTTGGAATATTTTAGCTTGAGAATTGACCGGAGTGTGGTGGGCCCCCACATTGGAAGAAGTACTTCTTTATATCAGTATCTTTGTTATGTGCAAGACCGGTCCAGACATAATAGTGTTGCTATAATACCAAGTTTCCTTAGTTTTCTGGTCATGTTTTACTAATAGCCAGATGGTGGTATAAGAATATACTTTTCCTTTACTTAATTTATCCAGATTTGATTATCTTTGTTTTACAGGAATTTTAATTTTGAAAAATAATTAGTAGGGGGCTGCTTAAATGAAGGTATGTTGTCTGGGTGTTGTATGTAAATACATGACATATCCAGGACGTCTGGATCCTAGGCTTTGGAGGAATGATTCTCTGTACTCTCTTTGGCATTTTTAGGAGTGCCTATCTTATACTGTGTTATAAAACTTATATTTGGAGAAGATAAGAATTGGAAAGTTTCCAGTTACTGGTGGTTTTGGATGTTCAAAAGTCTTTTATGGATTTTGAAAGGTAAAAATAATAGTTAAGGAGCAATGCATATTTTAATTTTTTTCTTTTGTTGTGCATTTTTCCATTGTTTTGGTTTTTAGGGATTTGTAGCTGTTCAAATGATTTCTAGATGACTCTGCATCCTGTTCAAACAGGAGTATTTGCTTTAAAATTTTTATTGTATCTGGTTCTTAACTATTAAGTCTTTTCCCAGACTAGTTCATTTTAAATTATCAGATCCTCTCAAGCATAAGCTCAGCAAGGCTAAAGGGATAAGTAATGTATTTGAGGTTTGCAAAAGCTTCAGGTGTGGAAGGACAGAATTTCTGACTGAAGTTTGCTTTGTACTTGGGCTTGCAGGAATTGTGGGAGGCGCTTCAGTGAAGAAATGGACCAGTGTGTATAATCATGGAATCTCCTTGCTAACCATCACCACCTGCTCTCCTTGATAAGTGAGAGAGAGTGGGTCAGGGGAGAAGGAAAAGAGGTCAACATGAAGCTAAAGCAGCGAGTTGTGCTGTTAGCAATCCTCCTTGTCATCTTTATCTTCACCAAAGTTTTCCTGATTGACAACTTAGATTCGTCAGCTGCCAACCGGGAGGACCAGAGAGCTTTTCACCGAATGATGTCTGGCCTGCGGGTGGAGCTGGTGCCCAAGCTGGACCACACCTTGCAGTCTCCCTGGGAGATTGCAGCTCAGTGGGTGGTTCCCCGGGAAGTGTATCCTGAAGAGACACCAGAGCTGGGGGCAATCATGCATGCCATGGCCACCAAGAAAATCATTAAAGCTGATGTGGGTTATAAAGGTACACAACTGAAAGCTTTACTGATACTTGAAGGAGGGCAGAAAGTTGTCTTCAAACCTAAGCGGTAAGTCTTCACCTTAGAAGTTAATATGTGCTAGGTGGTTGATTTGTGTAACTTGGAATTTATATAAGAGTGTTCATCCCTTTCTCTTGATTTTCTCTTTAGTAAAATTAAAGGGGTGGACTCAGGTCTCTGATGTCTTTTCTAGCTCTTAATATTCTGTGAATCTTTGATTAGGGGAGATTTATAGGAACATGTTATGTTTCTGTATAAGACTGAACTTTTTATAGTTAGAGCTAGCCTTGATTTCTGAATTTATCAAGTATCTAATATGTGCCAGATTAGAGATACAATAAACAGTTAAGGACTGGATAACAACATGCCAGGGATGCTATAGAGTCAGAGTTCCCAGAGTTAGTTTTAGCACTGGATTTAACCTGGGTTTTGTTTTGTTTTAATTAATTGTTTTTTTAAGCAGTTTTAAGTTTACAGAAAAATCAAAGGGAAAGTACAGAAAGTTTCTAAATATTCCCTTCCTCCTCTAGTTTCTTCTATTATTAACGTCCTCGATTTGTGCAGTATAATATATTTATTACAATTGATGAGCCATTATTAATTTATTAACTAAAGTTTATAACTTATAATAGTGTTCACTATTTGTGGTGTATAATACATTCTGTAGGATTTGATTAACTTATAATGACAAGTGTCCACCATTATGGTGTCATACAGAACAGATTCCCTGCTCTAAAGATCCCCTATGTTCCACATAATCATCCTTCCCTACCCCCAGAGCTTCTGGCAACCACTGATCTTTTTACTGTTTCCATAGTTTGCTTTTTCCAGAATGCTATAGAGTTGGAATCATACCTTTTGTAGCCTTTTCAGATTGGCTTGTCTCACTTAGCAATATGCATTTAAGGCTCCTCTGTGTCTTTTTATAGCTTAATAGCTCATTGACTGTATGTTCCAGTCTGTTAATTCACCTACTGAAGGGTGTCTTGGTTGCCTCCAAGTTTTGGCAGTCATGAAAAAAACTGCTATAGACATCCATGTGCAGGTTATTGTACAGATGCAAGTTTTTAGCTTATGTGGGTAAATAACAAGGAGCACTATAGCTGGATCATATGGTAAGAGTATGTTTAATTTTGTAAGAAACTGCCAGTCTTCCAAAGTGACCTTACCGTTTTGCATTCCTACCTTTCCTCTTACTCCACATCCTCACTAGCATTTGGTGGTGTCAGTATTTTGAATTTTGGCTATCTTAATAGGTGTGTAGTGATATCTTTTTTCCTTTTACCTGCTTTAAGCAGAGAACAGGGTCATTTTAATTGCCTTAGTCCAAAATTCAAACTAGAGAGTGGACTCAGTTGTATGTTGGTAGGCAGTGATCCCTTTGGACTTCTCAAAGGAACTATAGAGATAGTTGTGTATCAATTCTATAGTATAGTGAATACCGTATTTTTAAAGTTTCTTGTGAGTATATGAATTTGAAATAGATTAGCATGGTGATTCATATTCTTTTTGCCAGGAATTAGTTACCAGTGAATTTTCTCAAAGTCTATAATTTCTAAAATTTTCTTTGTACTAATCATTTTTTTCATTTCTCAGTGAAACGTTTGAAAGAATTATAACACATACCTTTGGGTCTCCTACTGGAACAAGAGAAGAAATATGGGGTAAAGATGTACACAGTTTAGCTGTGACCAGAGTAGTTGGCTTAGTTCTCTTTATTACCCAACTCTCAGTACAATAGGCAACCAGAGAACTAATATATTAGGATCCCAGAAATTGAAGGGATCTGCTTTTGCCTGGAACTGGGAATTATGATGTTTGATGGGACTTGTGGAAATTAGAAAAGTTAAAAAATGCAGTAGACATTTGGAAAATAGAGAAGTCTGACTGGCAGGTAATGTGGAAAAAGTATGGTTATATGGGCCTTGGGATCTAATTCCCATTGACTGCACACTGTTTGCCAGCCATTGCACTATATACCTTTGTATCTGTTAATGCCTTTAACCTACATCACAACTGTGGGCAGTCACAGTTTTTAGTTCCAGAACTAGAAACTGAGGCTCAGAGAGAGAAACTACCTTGACAAGGTCACCCTGCAATAACTAATGGAGTGGGCCTTTGGATCTGTTGGAGTGTGAGCAGTTGGTAGACCCTCTCATGTAATTAATTCTCTTAAGTTTGTTTGTTTGCTTCCCTGTAAGTGTGATGACATGGCACACCCACCATGAAAAATCGCTAGTTAGGCTTGAAAAGTCCTTGAGCTCTTGGTTTATAGCCTGAGAGAGCAGCAGCATTAGCAGAGTGACAGAAAGAAGGCAAACTGAGAACAAAAAACTACATTTGTAAATAGAAAGATAAGTTGTAGACATTTTGTGTTTAAGTAAGAGGATATCCTCTCACACCTGCTATTTGTACACTGGACAACTGAGAGTGAGATGGGACAGCAGGAAGTGTTAGAAGCCAGACAGTTCTGGTGGTGTGCAATATTAGTATCTGTCCAGGTGTGTTGCAGGTAGGCCTTGGGTAAACAGGCATAAATAGAGGGAGGGGGGCCAGGCTGGTGATAGAGGAGTTGGCAGCAGGAAAATGTATAAACTTAGTCACTGTTGCTCCATCTCATATGTTTCACTACCATTGCAGCCTTCCCATTACCTTCCTCTTCCAGACCATCCTAAAATCCACTTTCATTCAAATACCCATAATATCACTATGCTGCCCAGCTTTAAAATATCCAGGGACTTGCCCTTGTGCACAAGATGAAACCCAGCATCCATCCTAATGGTCAAGCCCCTCACCTTCTAGTCCTCCTTCCTACTCCCATTGTCCCTTACTCCTTCACCAGCCCATGTCCACTCCAGCTCCAGGGGACCCTCCTTCCCCACCCCACAAGCTGTATGAGCCCCCTGCCTCTTAGTCACTTCACACACTGGCTTGTGCTGGTTGCACCTGGCACTGTCACAGGCCGGGGAAAGTGGGAGTGCATTTAAGTGCTTGACTAAATTGACTCTGGTTCTGAAACACCCAGCAAATTGCTATTCTGACCCCTGGGGGCCTTAGAGGCTATTAAGTCCTAGTGTAAGTGCAAATTAATGTCCTTGGTCAGACTCTGATGTCCTTCACCAGAAAGAGAAGAGTGATTTATTGGCAGTTACTGTGTGACTATTGCTGCTCTGTCAGTGAGGTAAGATGGATCACTGCTGAGAGGAGCATCTGAGTCCTTACTGCTCAGGTGAGACACGCACCTCTAATAGCCTGTGGTTTCAGCATGGCTGGGGCCCGCTGGTCCATGTCTTAATCTCAGAGCTGGGAGATGGAAGAGAAATGAAATAGGTAGGAATATAGTGACACTTGTATTTACTCATTTTGCCTTACATTATAAAAATGATTATTTTTCAATGTAGCAGTACCATTCTGGAAGTAAATTGATTGTCACAGGCACTAACTGCAGTTACGGTGAGAGAGGAACAAGATGGCAGGGGCCTGGGAGTGGGTATAAGTGAATGAGTGGTCTTAGGAAGTGCTAAAAGGAGATCAGCTAGTCCAGCTACTCATCTTGCAGGTGAGAAAAATGAGATCCACAGTTCTGACTGGCCGTATTTCACACAGCCAAATGTGAGCTGAGGATTGGACCTACTGACTTCAGTGCATTTCTTTCCTTTTGATTCTTATTCCTTTCCCCTTTCCTTCCCCCACTCTCTTCCTCTCCAGCCCACCCCAAAGTTCCTAGATTCCCTTAGGGTCTTGCATTTTCCCCCTTAGCAGCCTTTCACTACATTGGAAAGCTCTCTGTTCCACTGAAGGGAATGGACTACACATCATCATATATCTTCCTGTGATTCCGCTGGAGTCTGGAAAAAGAATTCAAGGACTATCCCCAGCTTTACGAGCAGCCTACAGCTGTAGTGGAGATAGAGGTGCTTGAATAGTGTCATCTTTTGCTGCAGTCCTATTTAAAAATTGAGACTTTTAATTTGGACATAGCCAGTATAATTCTAGGTAGCCCAGATAATGCTTTGACACTACAAACAAACAAAAAATGCATTTGAATATATTGACCATGCTAAAAAAGAAGTTGATGTCCAACCAGGTGGTGAGGTGTGGCTGTCTTCTCACGTAAATCTTTCATTACTTTGCCTTGAAAAACGTGTTTTATGGACATCGTTTCTCTTGCTAGTTGAAGGTCATTTATGTTGAAGGTCACTGCTTGTCATTTCTCACTTCCCCATGGCCTTTTGTGCATTGGAGATCCAAGTGTCCTTAGTGAAGCAGCTCCCATTCACTTCAGTGTCAACTTATTTCTGTTCTATAGTTCCCTGTCAAGCCTAATTGTTCTCCTTTTGATTCAGAAAATACAGGTGAACAGTAAAGGTTATAGGTGAATTAAGTGTCTTCTTCTTCCCAAATAGCAGGTATAAACTGTCTTTCTGTGATTAGTAGAAAGAAATATGCCAGTTTTTGTTGTCCTTTGGTTATGTATCATTAACTGGAGTTGGAGATGAAACAGTTTACAAGTTGCCTCCTAGCCCAGCCCTTAATAGTGTAGACAAGGAATCGAAGACCCAGAGAAGAGAATTTGCTCAGGGTTACCCAGGCAGGTAATGATAGAACTCTACCAAACTCTCATTCCAGTCTAGTATTTCCTCCACTGTCATCATAAACTTAAAGAGAAAAAGAGAATGGTTATTCAGACAGCTTTTTTCAAACACACCTTTGCCTACTCATTAACAAAAGCTGAGGCATTTCAGGACCAGTTTTTTTCCCCAAGAAATTTAAATGCTTATAAGCCTTGCCATATCCATTCTGGTAAGCAGACATTTTAATAATGTTTTCCTCCATTTCTTCTTTTCAGTCTAATAAACATTTATTTAGTGCCAAATATTAGCTTAACACTGTTCTGGAGATACAAAGATGGTCCTTGCCTTCCAGAAAATTAACTTACATTTTTACTTATACTACACTGAAAGTCTTTTAGAAGGATAAAAATAACTTATTTCATATTTTTTCATAGAATGATTGCTGAGATAGATATAGAACTATGGTTTCCTTCTCCACTTAATCGTTAACCCGCCTTCCTGTAATTCATGCTAATCTATAATTGTTCTCGGGGTTGACAGAGAAGGTGTTACAGAGCAGAGTCAGGCTTGCTCAAGTTTCTGTTGTGCTGCCCCTTATGCTGTCACCTCTGGTACTGATGTGATTCATGTCTGCATCTCTGCTTCCCATTCACTCTGCAGGTATAACCGAGACTATGTGGTGGAAGGGGAGCCATATGCTGGTTATGATCGACACAATGCAGAGGTAGCAGCCTTTCACTTGGACAGGTATGTGTAATCACAGTGGGTTACACTCGTTTTGTTTCCTTCTGAAAATATCTTGGCGATGGCTTGTGGACTCCTTCTAAAGGATACAGCACTAACAACTTTGACTTGTTACCTACTATGAATAGTTGATTGATAAATTTGTATGAGTCCCTCATAATTTGGGTGGTACTAGGAATACCAAAGTAAATTTCTTAACTCCAGGCTTTTTTAGGTCATTTCATTCTGATAGGCCTTCTGTCCTTATCATGAATGAATATGTTACTATAGTAAATAAAATGACAGAATGAAAACCAGAGTTAGAACTCAACTCTCTAAATTGAACAGGTCGTTCACTGGACTAGGAAGTACTGTTTTGTTGTTGTTTTAAATAATATTAACTTATCCCCATATGATAAAAATATATAACATAACATATAATAAATTTTATTGTCCTTCAGATGAAATACTGGTATGCACAGTTTCAACAACCAGAATAATTCCAAGAGAAAAATAGGTGTCAATTCTAGTTGTGTAAGTTAACTAGGAAAGTAAATACTTTTCGGCAGGTAACTGAGTCAGGAACCGTGTACCTGAACTGTCTACTCTCCCAGTTGGTCTTCTGGTCAGTTCTTTCATCAGGGCACATTGACAAACTTTTAAAGAAATGTTCACAGTATTTTTTAAATGAACCTATAAGGAAACCAGAAGAAAATTAAGGTGAATTTTTGTCTCTTTGTGGATTATGAAGGGTTTTCTAAGCATAAAAGCAATAATTAAAAAAATAAAGAAAAAGCTCAATAGACTCAATCAACTAAAAAAAAAAAAGAACAGCTCATGCTAAGAAACATCAAACAAAATTTAAAAGTAAACAAACTAGGAGACAATGCTTGAATCTAATGTAATCTAAGCATTAAAAGCCTTAATATATAAATGTTTATACAGTTGACCCCCCCCTCCCATTAACCGGAACTCCAGCAACCTGCACTCTCAAGTAACCAGCAAAAAAAATCTTGCCAGTTGCTTGAGAGTGCTTTTTGCTTCAGTTTCGTCTAAATGGGGAGTCCACTGTACAAATGTATACATATGCTAAAACTCTAGTAGAAAACGGTCTAAGGTCACAGTTAATGGACTAGAAATTATTGATTGCTAATGAACATGGCAGGGGGCGGGGGGGGGAGGTTCATCCTTACCAGTAAATTTTTTTTCTTTTTTTTTTTAAGATTTATTTTTATTGTTTTTGACAGAGAGAGAGAGAGAGAGATACAGAGACAGAGATAGAGAGAAGGGGGAGGGCCCAGAACAGTCTCCATAATTGCACATCATCGGTTTTTACACAGTTTCATTCCACAGGTGGGCACGGGGCTGTACAGGGCAGGAACTGGGCCAGGGTCTCACCCCAGTGAGAACCGAACTGGGGGCACTCCCCAGTTCAGCATATGGGTCCACATGGGCTAGGGCTGGGATTCGATCCTTGGTCCCCGGGGCTGTAAAGCGAGCTGAGCCATCCCGGCTTCCCCTCACCAATAATTTTTTTTTAATCCAGTTGAAAATGGGGTACTGTTCTTCTCCTGCTAAAAATGGCAAAGATTTTTTTTTTTTTTTTAAATAATACTTGGGGAATGCCAGGATAGCTCAGCAGTTGAGCGCTTGCCTCGCAATTGTGAGGTCTGGAGTTTGAGTCCCGGCCCCGGCTCAGCCCATGCAAACCTGTATGCTGAACTCTGCAACTGGTAACCACTGGGATAGCTTGCAGCGAAGGGTCCCTCCTCCCATGCAGGAGGCTCCCAGTTTGGTTCCCACCCCATGGGGCCCTACAGCAACTGTGTGGAGTGAAACCATGTCACAGCTAATGATGCAGAACTATGGAGACTGCTCTGGGCTCTCCCCGCTTTTCTCTCTGTCTTTCTCTATCTTACCTTCTCTCAAAAAATAAAATAAATCTTATAAAAAATAAAATAAAAATAATACTTTAGTGGCAGAAGAAATACACTGAGATTCATAATATGCTGCTCCTGCTAATTGGTTCAATTTTTCTTTTAAGCACTCTGGCCTTATGTGTCCAAAACATTCATGTTCATACCCTTTGAACGAGTAACTACCTTTTTATGCAAATATCTAAGATATTTCAAAGAACTAACCTATAGAAATCAGAAGACAGAGATAGACGTACCACTATCTTAGATGCAGCATTTTCAGAAGTGAAAAACTGGTATCTAAACATCTAATACTATGGGAAAGTTTGAATAAATGTTCACAATCGCATTGATTTCCACTGCTGCTTTTAAGACCTAGTAGGAGAGTTGGGTAATTCCTATTTCTCAGTTGATGGCACACTAGAATCAATCTTTCTAAGACCTCATTTGTTTCCCTATTTTCTTCATTCCCAAATCTCTGCCTGTTTCTTTATTGACGACCACCCGCAGTGCATCAAGATCATTTTCCCATATCCATACTAATATTTCATACCATCCAACATACTGATTTTTTGGTTCATCTAATATATGTAAAATGGTATCTCATTTTTTTGTATTTCCCCAATTATTGGCAAAATTTAATATCTACTTTTCTCAGCACAACACCTATTTATTAACTTAGAGTGAAATAGTCTTTGTACAAAAATAATTACTTTTGTGCTCATTAAATACAATGTTTCCACTTGTGACCTGTGCTTTGGGGGTCTTGTATGTTAAAGTCCTTCCCTGCATGGCTCCACTCACCTGTGTGGAACGAAACCATGTCAAAAACTAATGGCATACAATTATGGAGACCACTCTGGGCCCTCCCTCTTCGCTCTGTCTCTCTCTGTCTCTGCCAAAAACAATAAAATAAATCTTTTTTTTTTAATGATTATGTTCAACCATAAGATTCTACTTTTAGGCCATCAGAGGGAAATGTCTTCAAATGTATCTGTGTTTAATTTGTCATCTGGGTTTATCCTTTTAGTTTAATCTGTATAGTTTTCTGTCAGTGTGCTGTTTTATCCAAAGTTTTGAACCCAAGTATGAGTTTAGGCCCCTTTTTTTTTAAGATTTATTGTTTTTGAGAGAAGCTGACAGACAGAGACAGAGAAGGGGGGAGGGCCCAGAGCAGTCTACGTCGCTGTACATCATTAGATGTGACATGGTTTCATTCCGCACAGGTAGATGTGGGATTGTATGGGGTGAGAACCGAAGTAGGGGCCTCCTGCATGGGAGGCGAGAACCTTCACCGCCATCTTAGCAGTTACCAGTGCAGCATAAGGATTTGCATGGGTCAGGATTCAATGACCTCGTGGTTGCAAGGCAAGCGCCCAAACTGTTAAGCTATCCTAGCATCCTCCATTTTTTTAATGCTTTGTTAAAATCTATTTAAAATTTTTATTATAAAAATTTCTTAACAAACAAAAGTAGAGAAAATAGTATAATGAACCCATATGCTTGCTCCCTGGAATAAGCAATTATTCACATTTTGCCAAACTTGCCTTATCTTTTTTGTTGAAGTGTAAAAAATTATGTAATCTTAATAGTAAACTCATAAATATACGTACCTCTGAAAAATATTTGCCTACCTATCAACAATTCCTTTACACATCTAACATAATTACCCATAATTTTTTAAAAATACTTTAAAAATAGCGGTATATCTCCAAATTTTCCTCTTCTGTTCTTCAACCAGGATTCTGGGTTTCCGCCGAGCCCCCTTGGTGGTTGGCAGATTTGTTAATCTGCGGACAGAGATCAAGCCTGTTGCCACGGAGCAGCTATTAAGCACCTTCTTAACCATAGGTAAGATTGTAGATGGGGGGGTAGTTACTAAGTTCAATGGTTCGTGACTTTTAGGAATTGAAGAACTCAGGACTACAGAAGCAAGCACATTAGGTAACTCATTCCCAGGTTATGGGGGAAATGGACCTAAAGGTAGATGGCAGGTAATTGAATGTTTTCCCTATTGTGTATTTGGTTATGTCTGTGAAGTTAGAAGTGAGATCAGTTACTGATAGGGTAAATAGCTGACAACTATTTCCTTCTGCTTGATTTTAAGCAAAATATCAAACTTAAATTTTGGGCTAAATTTGTTATTGGCTGGTGTTTTTTTCCATAAGCTTTTACTTTTCATAAGCTGATGGTTTTACCTCAGAAGCCAGGAGGATCAGCACTGCCTCCTTCTACTCTGCAAACGTTAGCCTAGAACTCATGTGCATGGAACTGGTTATGTTCTGCCCCTCTGGCCTCTGCTGTGCTCTCTCACTTGGAGGTAAGGGATCTGAGCTAAAATTCTCACTCCTCTTCTTGTGGGCACAGTGAGAATGGGAAGAATTCAGAGGTGCTGTGGTCTCTTGTCCCAGCCTCCTCTTGGTGACATTTTCAGTGACACAGTGCTCTGCATTATAATATGACTTGAAGCAGACATTGCAAGATGAACTTCACCTTGCTTTGCTGGAATGAATGGATTTACATTTAAAATGAGGTGAAACTGAATATTTAAAAGACTTGTAACAGATCCATCATTCAGAGTTTAAACTTTCAAGGCTAGAGCTAGGTTGTTCTTACAAATAACCAAAAGCATAGAGTGGCACTGATTTGTTTCATATATTTTCTAATCACTGGTGCTTGTTCAATTTTATGCTCAGGCAAACATTAATTCCTGATGGATGAGAGGAGATCAAGAAGAATAAGCCAGAGTCCCTGTTCTCTAGAGACTCAGAGATTAACTCTCATACATTGTGCAAGGTGTGGGAAGGGGAGGTTATTAACACTTGAACTGCATATTGAAGAATCAGGAGCTAGCCAGGCAGCAAAGAGGAAAGGGCATTGGGCAGAATAATAGGAAGTACTCTAATAATGGAAATGAGGCCATACGGACCTGAAAGTACACAGGATTGGTACATTTGAGGAATAAGTTTCTGGATACATCCACAGCATAGGCCAGTTCAGGCTGTTCTAATAAGATATCAGAAACTGCAGCTGTAACAGATTTAATTTCTCCCTAGTTCTGGAAGCTAGATGTCCACGATCAGGGTGCTAGCATGGTTGGGTTCTGGTGCGAGCTGCCTTCCTGCTTTACAGCCAGCCACCTTCTTGCAGTATCCTCATGTGGCAGAGAGAGAGAGAGAATCATGTCTTGTCTTATAAGGCCGCTGATCCCATCATGAGGGCTTCTCCCAAAAGCCCCCCCTCCAAATACCACTGCACTGGGGATAGGACTTCAACATATGAATTCAGTGGGGACACATTCAGTCCACAGCAAGAAGGTGGAGGGATTTGGCTGGCTGGAGGTAAGTTTTAAATAATAGGCTGACCTTACCACAGCTTTTTAATAATGTATTACTAGATAACTTGGTATAATAATAACTAAATTCAGTGTATCCTCTGCAGCTTGATAAAGCACTTTCATAGTTATCATATTTGGTCCTCTTGACAAAAGAGGATAGTAAGTAGGGGAGATTTAGCCACATTTCATAATTGAGAAAAGTGTAAAACAGTTAAATGACTTTCCCAAAGTCACAAAGCTGCTAATTGTTAGTCAGGATTCAAACCCAGATTTTAAGACTTAAAATATTTAATTTACTTCATTCAACAAAATTGATTCATTCAACACAATTTTGTTTCACTTCTGTGCAGTAGGCTCTGAGCTAGATGCTGAATATGTAATACAAAAATCAGTGCTACTTTCCTGCCTTCAAGAAGCTTTGTCTAATGATGGTGCCAGATGTACAGAGGGCCTCTGGGAGTGGGAGGAGGTCTAGAAGTTAGGGCCAGGGGGGTGGTTAATTAAGATGATTTGCAACCAAGTCTTAAAGGGAAAGTAGCAATCCCATAAGAAGATATAGTGAGAAAGAACATCCGAGGTTTGGACTCCTCACCTTTTTTGTGCCAGAGACTCCTTTGGTAACCTGCAGAAGCTCATGGATCCTTTCTAAAATAATGTTTTCAAATACATAATTTGGAGTGCCTAGACATATGAATGAAGCCAAAAATATTGAAGTATTTTGTGATAAAAAATTACAGAAAGGGGAAAGCCGGGACGGCTCAGTGGGTTGAGCACTCGCTTTGAGGCCACGAGGACCGAGGATCGAATCCCGGCTCCGGCCCAGGCAGGACCCACATGCTGAACTGGGGAGTTCCCACAGTTCGGTTCTCTAGCTGTCTCTGTCTCTGTCCCTCTCTCTATCTGTCAAAAGTAAAATAGAAATAAATATGCACAGAAGATAAAATAATTACTCTCTATAAATATAAAAAGAGATAAAAAAAAAAAAAAATTACAGAAAGCCCGGGGATGCCAGGATAGCTCAGCGGGTAAACGCTTGCCTTGTGGTCGCGGGGTCCAGGGCTGATCCCAGCCCCAGCCTGTGCCGGCCCATGGGCTCAACTGCAGCGCTGCAGGTGGCTGCCGGGAAACCAGGATGGCTGGGCAGCCAGGTGCTTGCCTTCCGTGCGGGAGGCCTCAGGGTCAGTTCCCGCCCACGTGGCCCCACATCCACCTGTGTGGACTGAAACCATGTCACAGCTGGTGATGTGCAGCGGTCCTCTATGGGGACCACTCTGGGCCCTCTCCCTTCTTTTGTTATTTAACACATTAAATAGCAAGCAGTAGCACTGATCTCATAACTACCATAGCATGAGACTATAAATGTAAATGATACTTTATAATATTTGCAGTAGTACTACTATGCTAGGAGAAACCTGAGATTTCTTCTGGGGAAAAGTCAGGCAGTGGGAAATGCTAAGTTTCTGACAAGTTAATGAAAATCAGAACATGATTTTGTTCCCCTCCAGTTCACAGGCTGAGTTAGCCTGTCCCATGGGGAGGACAGAGCAAGACAAGGGTGATGAGAAGAGCATGACAAGCTCAGGAGACTGTAGTTGAGCGGAAGTAAAGGGTATGTGTGCGGCTGGGGATGAGGAAGGCATGCGGCGTTGTACACTGTGCTTACAAGTTGAGACTTTTAAAATTCAGACCTGAATTTTATTTTTTTCTTAAGATTTATTTTATTGCCTGAGAGAGGTAGGTAGGTAGGTTGGTAGGTAGATAGATGCATAGATGCATATCTAGATAGATACATAGATAGAGAAGGGGGGTGGTCCAGCCACCTCCATAGCTGCACATCATTAGTTGTGACATAGTTTCACTCCACACAGGTGGACATGGGGCTGCACAGGGCGGGGGGCTTCCAACATGGGAAGACAGAGAACCCCTACCACCGAGCCATTCCAGTGGCCGCCAGCCATGTCTCAGCCTAGCACCTGGGCCTGCATGGGCCAGGGCCAGGACCTGATCCCTGGACCTGTGGCTGCAAGGCAAGCACTCAATCTGTTGAGCTATTTCAGCATCCTCCAGACTTGAATTTTAGAAAAGTAATTGTGGCAGCATTGTGGAGGGTAAATTGGGAAGGGGAGACATGCGAGATGAGAGCATTTGGGGCTGTTGTACTAAATTCATATGCAGTATGAGTCGGAAGTAAAGCAAGAACGGGATAGAAAGAATTAAGAGATCCTCTAGAGTGGAAGGAATTTGGCGAGCATATTCAATGGCACATTCTAGAAATAAACAATTCATAAGTTGTAAATTGTGCTGTGCAGTAAGTAGCATGATGAGGCCTTGCACCATCCTGAGTCGTCCAGCTGGGAAGTAACTCATCCCCTGGTCCAGTGTATCCATGCTGTAGGCACTACCCACCCACCCTGTGCGTGCCTTTTCTCCTCTGCGTGCTCTGGTCAAAATCTCAGCCCTGATGAAACAGAAGAGCACATTACATAAAGTGAGTTCAGACAGATACTTGTGACAATAGTGGACTCCTGGGAGAGAGATTGGATAGAAGGGACACAGAGAAGGAGATTTTTTCATAGATAATTAAAAATTATTTTTTACACCGTGTGCTCTCATTACATTTAAACAAATGTTTTAAATGTAAGTTTAGGACCTTGGTTTTCACAGTGTCTGTTTACTTCTCTCTTCTACATTTGTTTGGGGAGAATTTGGAATCTTCCTTTTTTTCCTTTAATTGTGTTGGCTCCTTTCTCTCCTCTAGGGAATAATACTTGTTTCTATGGAAAGTGTTATTACTGCCGAGAAACAGAGCCAGCTTGTGCTGATGGAGACACAATGGAGGGATCTGTCACACTTTGGCTTCCAGATGTGTGGCCTCTGCAGAAACACCGACATCCATGGGGCAGGACTTACCGAGAGGGCAAACTGGCCAGGTAAGTGCTCCTGGGAGCCACTGCGTAGTTCTCTCCTGTGCCTGGCCAGGTGCCAGCCCTCTGTGCACACAGCCAGGGGTTCTGTCCAAGACTGAAAAGAACGGTGGAGGGCCAGGGGCAAGTCTGCTAGGCAGGGACTTCGTCTTCAGTGTTTGCTCTCAGTAAGTAACCCTGGCGATGCTGCTTGCCTCCAGGTGGGAGTATGATGAGAGCTACTGCGACGCTGTGAAGAAAACATCCCCTTATGACTCTGGCCCACGCCTCTTGGACATCATTGACACGGCTGTCTTTGATTACCTAATTGGTAATGCTGACCGCCATCACTACGAGAGTTTTCAAGACGATGAAGGCGCGAGTATGCTCATCCTTCTTGATAATGCCAAAAGGTAGGGTCAGCAGGATCCCCGTGTCAGGTAGGGGTTCTGTGTCAACCAGAAGGATGTTCTCCAGGGCATCCTGGAGACGCCCAGAGTGCACATGACAGAAGCTGTCTTTTCCAGTCCTGCTCATGGTCTTTGCTGTTGGCACCCATTCCTCCATCTTGTTTAGGGTTTTAACTGAAAAATGGAAAAGTGTTTTTTATGTCAAAGACTGTGATTCTCTTCAGACAACTAGAAACACAGGTCCTTGGTTTATCACTACTCACATTCTTTCCTGACTATGATGTTTAGAATATTGAGAAATAAATATTTACTAGAACATGAAATTTTATTACCATTCAATTTATTCTGTCTAAAGGTTCATGCAATTTAAAAACGTACGTTTCTGATAGGATGTTTTGCTTTTTAGAGCAGTCTGGGCCTGGACTTTTTGCTATCATGAGATGAAAAGGAGTTGCTTAATGATTATATATATAGACAAGTTACTTTTGTTATGAGTAAGATAATTTTATTAATTTTGAATAAATGGAATGTCCTTCGTTGTTTTTTTTAGGTCTGAGCTATTTGAAGAGCACATTTTATTTTCAATTTGCACTCTGCATTCTCCATGATGCCCAGTTTACTTTTGGTTACACTTAGAAAGTATTTGCTGAATAGAGTATTTCATTGGGGCCCAGAATTATTCTGGCTGTAGGTCACTACTGTTAACATTGGCTGCCAAGAATAAGCTCAGAAATGGGTCCTTGGCAAAGACTGTGAGGGCAGCATTTGCTCAAACTGAGCATCCCATGCCTCGTGCTCTGAGACAGGTGAGAGGCTGGCAGGCGGCTGCCTCACCCTCTCTCCTCACAGTGAAGCAGTATGCATCCTGAACGTCTTTATCCTCACTTGTAAAAGCGATCTCTCTTGTTTTAAAAGATCATGCTTATTGTAGAATTACACACTGAAATAGGTGCCTTTGCCATTTACTGTTTGAGGGCCTGTACTGTGCTAAGGGCTACCAGACCTTCCAGCTATTAAGGTAAATGAACATCCAGGAAAAGGATGGAAGGTTAGCAGTTTTTTCCAGAATCAGGTCTTTTTTAATTCTGAATTACTGCTAAGATCATGTGTACATATGCTTTGAAACACTGTTTCTCAGCCTCTGTGAGTAGTTTTCCCAGTTTGAATCTGTCCACTTGTAGGGAATAAGATAATCCAAATATTTTCTGATTGGTAATTTTGGAGTAAAACAAATATAGCTTCTTTTTACAAGTGATGACCATCTGCTTGTTGGCAAGAGCCTAATATGAATAGCGTTTATTTCTCTACCAACTCTTCAAACCTCTCCAGGTTTTCCCTTTGGTCTGTGAGCTCCACACTGTGTTACCATGGTTCTGGTTCAGCACCTTGTAGTACCTTAGCAGGAGAAAGGATCCTTATAAATGAGTATATTTGTTGCAGTATAGGATATTAGGAATCTTCTGTCTAATTGGTCATGCCCTATTTATTTTTAATTTTAGTGATTTGAGCTGAGGGAGCATGAAATTATCTAGAATCACATTGGGTTTTTATAGAATTTGCTTTTGCTTTGATGCTGAGAAGGGAACTGGTGCTTCCACCTAATTCACTAAGTTTTCATTTTATTTTCAGCTTTGGAAACCCCTCGCTGGATGAGAGAAGCATTCTTGCCCCTCTCTACCAGTGTTGCATGTAAGTTGCGCACATCAGATGTGTCTGCTTGCACTGCCTTCCTTTCCAGGTGCAGGCGACAGTGCATCAGTTCTCTGAGCCTGAAAGCTTCCTACTACCCAAGCAGTGCTTTTCGTGCTTTTCCAACCCAGAACCCCTCGAAATCCGGAGATGGGGGATCAGGGAAAGGTGAAGGCTGATAACCCAGTACTCAAAGAATTCATTTCCAGTTTTATATGAATAGACATTTTCATCTATTCAGCAATGTATATCCACCTTTGTTTAAATATCAGATTATAGTCCTCTCCTCCCAAAAAATCTAGAACAGTCTGTGTCCCTGGTCGCTGTACTGTGTTTACCTTGTGATTTCAAGTCCTCTCACCACCACAGACATCCTATGGCTTGCATATCTCAATTTGAAATTGTATAAACCAAAAGTAACATTTCCCATAGGTAGTATTTAGTAACTTTTAAAAAAAATCTGTGTTACAGAACAAAGAAATTAAAAAGTAAATCAAGAAAATGAGCTAAAGACTGGGCCCTAAGGAACTCTTTTTCAAATCGTGATTGCTGGTAAAATTTTCAAGTGTGAGCACTGAGAGTCAGCTGGGACCCACGTAGAAAGCAGGTCCAAGAACACCACTTCCTACTGGTCAACTCCCAGATCACGGGGGCCACGCAGTACCACCCCTCCCAGCAATTGGTCTGCTCTGCTCTGTTCTCTTAGTTCTTTTTTAGTGGCAACAATATTCTGGAGGAAGTATTTACCAGGCAGCCCTTAATTACCGTCATTAATATTGGGAAGCATTGATACATCCAATCAAAAACTATCTTTGAAGGGAGATGTTTTTGTATTAATAATGTTGTCAGCCTGGTCCAGTCAGAAGATAAAAACAATATAGAGGGTTAAATAGTAAAGTTTAGTATAATGAATTTTTAACTCTGTTATAGGAGTAACTATAAAAGAAAACTGGGCTGAGGGAGAGCCCCCAACGAAGAAAAAACTAGAAAGGGAACCACTTCCCCAAGGCTGGGGTTTGGACCTCAGTGGAGAAGGTGTAGTTTATCTCTCTGGATGGCAGACATCTGCTAGTTTGCAGGTACTGGGCAGCGGGTAGCAGCCCTCCAGAGTGCAGGCAGGGTACAGGCAGGGTACAGGTGGTCAGCTATCCATAGTACAGGCGTGGTTCAGGTGGTCAGCCCTCCACAGAGTGCAGGCGTGGTTCAGGTGGTCAGCCATCCATAGTACAGGCGGGGTACAGGTGGTCAGCTCTTCAGAGTGCAGGTGGGGTACCGGTAGCCATCCAGAGTGTAGACAGGGTACAGGCAGTCAGCCATCCCAAGTGCAGACGGGATACAGGCAGTCAGCCATCTAGAGTACAGGTAGGGTGCAGGTGTTCAGCACTCCAGAGTGCAGGGTGGGGGTACAGGCAGTTAGCCATCCATAGTACAGGTTGGGTACAGGAGTGAACAGTTCATAGTGTAGGAGGGATACAGGCGTCTCACCATCCATAGTACAGGTTGGGTACAGGAGTGAACAGTTCATAGTGTAGGAGGGATACAGGCGTCTCACCATCCATAGTACAGGCTGGGTACAGGCAGTGAACAGTTCATAGTGCAGGAGGGATACAGGCGTCTCACCATCCAGAGTGCAAGCAGGGTGCAGGCAGTCATCTTGTCTAGAGAGTAGGTGGTACACAGGCAGTCACCATCCTGAGTGCAAGCGGGATTCAGGCAGTTAGCTATCCCAAGTGCAGGCAGAGTACAGGTAGTTAACAATCCAGAGTGCAGGCGGAGTACAATCATTCAGCCACTGTGCAGGTGGGATATAGGCAGTCAGCCACTGGTGTTTGAACAGAAGGGATAACTTGATAGAAACTCTGGGCTGCAAGCAGGGCACATTTGTGGGGCTGCAGAAGGAATTAGGCACCAGCATGGGCAGGTAGTTCTGGGGCAGTTTCAGTATCAGGAGTTCGCACCTCCGGAAGTTTTCACCAGGCCAGAATGAGGCTGCAAGATCACCAGGGCCTTTCCTGGGAATGTCCCAGGGCAGAGCTCCACTTGATGACCTCTCCCACTCTGCTGACCCACAGTGCTACAGTCAGAAGTGGTTGGCGAACCCTTCCCTCTACAGTATCCTTCTAGCACCCGCTACTGAGAAAGCTTAGGAGGAGAGGTGCTTCAAGGAAACCTGTCCATGTTAGCAGGTCATATGGGAGGAGTGAATTTGGTGCTGAGCTGTCCCACGCAGAAGCTCTGACCTTCTGGGCATTTGCAGTATATTTCAGAAGCGCAGTCACATTGCCGCTGTGCTTGTTCGTCCTCCCCATGCTTAGCCAGTGACTGATCTTTTTAATAGGCTGCCTTTTTTAGAGTCCAACATGTCTGCATAACTAGCAATAGTAATTCCCACAGTACCCACAGGGAGAGAAGTACTTTTATTCTGAGATAAACAAAGATCCTCTTTAGTTGTTAAAACAAGGAAAATAGGTATTCTTAAAATAAACTTTTCCTATTCATAATGGTAGACTTTTTTAAAGATTTGTTTTATTTGAGAGGTGTGAGAGAGCGAGAGAGAGAGAGAGAGAGAGAGAGAGAGAGAGAGAGAGAGAGAGAGAGAGAGAGAGAGAGAGAGAGAGAGAGAGAGAGAAGGGGGAGGGCCCAGAGCGGTCTCCATAGTTGTACATTAGTAGTTGTGACATAGTTTCATTCCACACAGGTGGATGTGGGCCCACGTAGGGTGGGAACCGAACTGGGGGCCTCCTGCATGGGAGGCGAGAATCTTTGCTGCCATCCCAGTGGCTACCAGTTGCACTGCAAATTCAGTACATGGTTGCATAAGCCGGGGCCAGGAATCAATACCTGGACCTTGCAGTTGCAATGCAAGCACTCAACCTGCTGAGCTATCCTGGCATCCCCCATTTTTTTAATATTTAGAAAAATAAAAAGAAGGAAATTAAAATTACCATTAAGATATAAGGATAATTTCTGTTAACATTGTAATGACTTAATTCTAATCATGTGTATATGTTTGTGTACACACACATTTTCTTTTCCCCACAGATTTGGAGTAAACAGTTTTTCCCCACCCAACATGATATCATGAACATTTTCCAATGCCACTAAATTTCACTAATTGTTTTTAATGTCTGCATGGTGTTTCCTTGAATGGATGAGCTATAACTTATTTAAATATTTACTAGTTGCTGGATGTTCAGATTGGTTCACATTTTTGTTCTATATAGCACTGCAGTGAACATGTGTGTAAATCTTTGTATCTCTAGTTAATTACCTAGAAAAGAAATACCAAATGTGGTAATGTGACTTACTCATAGTGAGTTTTTCACTTGAGATATTTCAGATAATTATTTCTTTACTTTTGTCTGCCAAGGTTTTAAACTCTATTTGATGGTGAGAGGTTTTATGTAACCCATCCTAAAACTTCTTCCAGCATTCGGGTTTCTACCTGGAACAGACTGAACTACCTGAAGAATGGTGTGCTGAAGTCTGCCTTAAAGTCTGCCATGGCTCATGACCCCATCTCCCCAGTGCTGTCGGATCCTCACCTGGACGCTGTGGACCAGCGGCTCCTGAGTGTCCTGGCCACCGTGAAGCAGTGCACTGACCAGTTTGGGATGGACACTGTGCTGGTGGAAGACAGGATGCCTCTCTCCCACTTGTAATTCTCAACACAAAATAAGTGAGACTTCTTTTACAAAGATAGAGAAACAGCACAATCAATTCCAAATGGTGTGAAGTGGATTGGAAAAGCAAGGTCTGGGGATAGGGGACAGGGTGGCCTTGGGCTTCTTTGGTGTCTTCCGGAGTAGACACTGAGGCAGACCCCGCATTCAGATCCTGGGACTGCTCTTGCAGAATGACTCCCCTGCGGACCTCTCAGCACTCCCCTTCCCAGCAGTGGCACCAGAGTAGGTCAGTCGTAATTCTCATGCCAAAGGACAAACAGGTGTGACGTTTGGATTGGTTCTGGGAGTGTGTCTTTTGAGTTTATCCTCAAAGTCCTTTTGCTTCACCTGGATGGGGATTTTCTGAAAACACTATGCAGTCTCACAAATCCTTTTTTACCAGGAGTAGTCAAATTGGGAATTTTACTGCCTTCTTAAGAGGGGCAGCAAGTAAAACCTGGCATACTATTGAGCCGAAAAAGCATGCTCTGTTGACAGGAATGTGTTTCTTAAGGTAGAAGTAGAAGGAAGGACAAAAGCAGGAAAGATGTTTAGGCTTTTAAGCAATTAAGTGGTAGTCTTTTGATCATTCTTGGAGGAGAGAGAGATGCACTTGGTAGAATTTGGACTTGGGGAGATGACTGAATTAGTGAAAAACAAATTCCCCTATATTAAGGTTTTTAAGGTGTACAAAGGTAAATGTGACTTGGACCTAAGTAAAGTCTGCATTGTCACAGTTATATCCAAATTAATCAAAAATTGTCTCTAGAGAACTCTTGTTACAACCCAAGCACGATTCTCTTATGGAGACGTTTTTTTTTTGCCTTTCACCCAAACGAGGCAAATCTTTCCAAATTAACAAGGCAAAGCGATATAATATACCTTGAATTAGAGTTAGGTTGCCTGTGATCTCTGTCATTCTGATTGCTCTTCTGAATGAATACCACCTCTGCCTTTAAGGCATCTGAAGCTGCTATTTCCAAAAGATTGGCAGTCCTGATTGTGCCTTTCTTGTGAGAAAAGCCAGCTCGTTCCTACAGATGATGGTGCACATTCTGCTGGTGGCTGGACCTGTCTTAAGATTTGAGCCATGCAGAAGACTGGAAACAAAGAGTTTAAGCCTTCTGAGCCTTAAAACTAAGGAGGTTGTACCAGGAAGAGCCTTAAGACTTTGATTTATAACAAACCCTAATTTCATCATTTAATCTTGTTTGGAGTTCTGAACACGTGAAATAGTACTGCTTTTGTGTGTCATGTTAGCACTCCCAAGTTTCAGGTTGTGAAACACAGGCTTAGTTCTGGGTTCTGGCAGAGGTTTTGACATGTAAGCAGTTGCAGTAAAATACAGGACCAGAGGGTGACAGGCCTGGTGTGCCCATTTGCTGTGTGCTCAGAGCTGTGGTCTTCTGTCCCACATCTTGTCTGGCTGCTGTCCCACTGTTGTCCTCTGTCAGAGACTAATACTTAAACAGTGTTGAACAAATGTAATGCCAGCCATTGGATACCAATTTTAAGCAACCACCTTTTCAAAAACAGTTTAGAATTTATGCCCAGATGTCTTCACATTGAAAGATAACTGAGTAACCTGTAACTACTTTAAAATAGCATGAAATTAGGATACTTTTATGCTTTTGTGTGTACATTTTGAGACATATGCAAGACTGAACTGAGTTATTTTTTAAAAAAAAAAGGTACTGAACTTAAGACAGATATTAGCACAAAACAGTGAAATCATGTTAACAAAGGAGGCATTGATTCCCATTTGAAGGCCATCTACTGAGTGCATCCAGAGAGATTCACAGTTGAGCTTGAGGATGCCTCGGATAGTCTCACCCCTAAGCCCCGGGAGCGGCCAGCAGGAGACCATGGGGAGGGTGGCCCCTTGGTGTTAGTTGAACTAGGTTACAGCCTAGTGTTCTTTCAATCACATGATACCCTCACTGTGCGCCACAGCAGAATGAATGAGAATTGTTCTCAGACTTGGAACTTTATTCATAATCTGAAGGCAGAAGATTCTGCTAAGGAAAAGAGCAGGAGGGGAAGCTGCTTTGAAAATGTCTCAATCTTGTATAAGACATTGCTGAAAATGTGATTTTATCCTCTTTTTCTCTGTTCTAAAATTCATGATCTTAAAAGGTATTCAGCCCTATAGTGGTTAAAGTTAGAATTACACTAATAGAGTATGACATTTATATTCTAAGTCAGGATTGGATTAAGCTGGAAAAGTATGTTTAGGTGAATCTTGGTGAAAATCAACCATAAACGTATAGCCCTAAAATGTACCAACACTAAATTCTCTTTGGAAAAAAAAGGTAGATATATTTTTAAAAGTTTTTTAACACTGTCCTCTTTATGATATATTAGAATCTAGCACTGTTACAGTCAACTCATTGGAAGGTTTTTGGTCATTCTGAAGTAGGTTGTGCCTAGCTAACACTTAAATAAGTGTAAGTGTGGGTACATTTTATTATAAAACTAGGAAAATCAGAACTGACTTCCATATCCTGGTCTCCTCCTTCTACTTCTTAAACATGTTTATTCAAGAGTTTGAATGGGGAAATATGAGTATAGAGATTTCAGTTTAAAACTTGTTTCATGTGAGGCTATATTGTGGGTTTAGCAGTAAGTAATTTTCTGTGCAAAACAAATTAATAGGATCTGATTTACTCAGACTATTGTTTATGAATATATTAGTGAAGCATTTCTCCTTGTTTGCACTAAGGATTAATATGTCAAAAGAAATTTAAGAAGGAAATGGGATAATTTGGGTACATTCATTGCATCTTATTTTGGGAAAGATGAATTCTATACATGGCAGTTTTTCAGTGTCACCTGAAGGCCACATGTTCTTCCAAAGAAATCCATCTTTTCTCAAAAAGAAAATCAGGCTTTTGGCTTCCCCTCTCACCCATCATATTCCTTCCCCCTCCCTCTGGAGGGTCCTTGTATTCTTGTTTGACCAGTAAATGACCACACCTTAATGATGGTAAAACAGCATCTGCCAATGAGCTGTCTGTCTTGTACAAGTCATCCTGTGAGATTGAGCTTCAGAAATGAGAGTAAAGGTATACCTATGTATATAGTCATATATGTAATTTAGCAAGGAAAAAACATATTTATTTTGACACAGGGAAACACTGACATGTTGCTGAAGAACTTGAAGCTAATATAAGGTTCTCTTCTCAGTCTCTGAGAGTGGACCCTCTGGGACATAAAGACCATTCATTCAGCAAACACCTACTGAGCAACCCTGGCTAGGCACACGAATGAGCCAGAGAGACCAGACTTTGTGAGACCCTGCACAGGGAAGGCGTTTTTCTCCCTCTGCTTCCTCCAGTCTGGGTTGAAAAGGTAGGAGCTGGGTACTATACTGCCACAGGTTTTTAAGGAACTAAGGTATTACAAATACAAAGCATTTTAGGGGGACTGGGAAGGTAATTTATTTGCCTCAAAGGAAAGTATAAGAACCATCACCCTGTTTTGATCTGCCAAGGATTTCCTCTCAGAGCTTTTGCACAAATAGAGGCAGTGCTTGGTCAGACACCAAACAAGACAGATGTACACCTAAATTTCTAATGTGTTCTATGGGTTTCAATTCTGAAAAATAAATAAAGATTTTAATAAGTATTGATGTATCGTGTTTTACTCTTATTCTTTTTTTCCTCATTTTAGGATATTTCCAGTGTTGTTGTTGTTTTTTTTCCAATTTCCTGTCTGTTTTGTTAGGGGATAGAAGAATACAACTTCTGTACCCACTTAAACTTCCACAGGAGTTGTGTCATAGTGTCCGATGGGTAAGACCTCAGGGCTTCTCCACAAGTCTTCTGAAGGCCCAAACCAGCTTGTGAATGGACCATAATTGTCCACAGGATAATTCTTGGGTGCTTCTGTGTATTTAGTAGTTAACTCCATTCTTGCAGTTATTTTAGAGGTAAAGTTTTATGAATCCTGAAGACCTTGTCAGTGCAGTACCAAAGAGGCACAGAAATGAAAATCCTGCATCATAAATCTCAACCAGACAACTGGACAGAGTTCTTAAGACTTTTTTACTTGACTTGCAGCATTGTGTGTGGCAGTGTTGTTGATTATGCTTGACTAGCTGTGGGAAGCTGAAGCCCAGGACATGTTCTCACTGACTGACCACATCTGATCCTTTTCTAGTCTTCACTTGCTTCTCAAGCAAGATCAGAAAGACTGGTGTTAAAACTTGAAAAAGGCAGCCAGGAGTTGGGGGGCAGGACAAATTTTACCCTGTGTATTTGCTTATAAAAACATCTGTAACAGGCCTCATTTTGTAAAATAAAGAAGAGAATGGTTGGAACCACTGGTTTAGTATGGCTGGGTTTTGTAAGGTAAGTTGCTGTATAAATCCTAGGAATAACAGTAGCAGTAGTCAGTTTGTAAAGCTTTTGGTCTTCAGGAGACTTGGGCTTTGTGTTGCAAGCTACGGATGCCACTGAGATGACAATGACTGTCCCTTTCCACCAAGAGCTGCTGGTCCTGGCAAAAGAGAACTGCTGGTGAACTACCAGGTGCTCAGGAATGATGGGAAGTAATGACAGTGGAAATGAGCGGATGGGAGTCATGGGGGCTGGGGTGTTGAGAGGCAGGCAGGACCTACTTTGAAGAGAAGTTGATCCAGGCTTGATGCGTGTGTAGCACCTAACTTCAGAAACGCAGAGCTGTAGGTTTAGATGACAGCCTCCAGGCCCTGAACTCTTGTCTGGACCCGAGTCACCAGAGGTACCCCTTCAAGGGTTTCCCGTTTATCCTCAGTGGTGCCGTCTCAAGATGATCATCTCGGTTGGCCGTGGCGCAGATGTTAAGCAAAGGAGCTGTGAAACATTCATTTTAAGTTTCAGAGTTTGCTTTTTACATGCCAGTTCATTTGGAGATAAACACTTGACTTATATCCCAAGATTGTTTTCAGAGCGGGTGGTATTCTGCAGGGTGAGGAAATGTCTGCTGCAAAGTAAGTCCCATTCAGATGACCTCAGTGAAGGTGATAGGTGCCCAATTTCTCTTAGAAAGACTTTGTTAAAAATTCAGATTTTGACTGGGTTTGGAGCCTAAGATTCAGCATTTCTGACCAGCTCCTGGGCAGTGCCAGTGCCTCTGGTTCCTGAACCAAAGCTTGAATAGCACAGGTAGGGAGGGGGTTGTGTACTGAGGCACCAGCTGCCTGTAGGGTCACAGCTGCCTCTGGGTATCCCCATGATCCGAGAGGTCTTGCTCCGAGAGTTCCAACCTAGAGCCCCCAAGCCTTGAGAATGAAATGTTAGCAATTTATTGAAACTTAGAAGCTCCTCTAAAAACTGGTGTTTGGGATTCATTGCTTCTATGGGGACTGACTGGTGGAAAAGTTTACTCTCTTAAGTTCTTGAAACCAAATTGCTTGTCCAAGAAATTTCCAGCTACCTACTTTATTTACCATGGAATTCTGTGAATCAAAATATCTCAGAAGTTAATGCTACGTGAAAGTTACAGTAGAGATTTCTACATGTTAAAACTTGGATTTTAAAAAGAAACGTGTTAATGCTAGTAATTTTATCACCACAAATTCATCTATAAACCACTAGTGTAAATAAAGCCGTTCAGGCCTCCTACATAGATTCTCCATCAGGCCCAGGCATATATAGTAATAAAAATTAACTCATTAACCCCCACAGCATCCCTTTAAAGTGACTTTCATATTATCCCTATTTTATAGGTGGGGAAACTGAGGCATAAGAGCCATTCAGTTAATTGCCATCTAGGTTGCCATTCATGCTCTAACTTTACTAAATGAGTTAAGGTTTTCACTTTCCAAATAAGCATGTAATTTAAGGTGACCAGACGTCCCGCTTTTTAACAATTTGTCCCGCGTCCCGTGGCATTTTTAAAAAAGTCCCAATTTTTGGAAAAAATGCACAAGTTAGGGAACAGCGGGAAATAGACCAAATTTTTCATCAAGAACGCCCCCCCCCCC
>PVKE010000707.1:0-50400 GCA_004027555.1 Craseonycteris thonglongyai | reverse complement strand
ATTTTTATATCACTCTTGAATTGGCTAAGACATACAGTGTACACACACAACAGTCCGTTTCCATTTAACACTCATAACAGCCTGACAGATACTTACCTGGTTCCTGCAGCTGTGTGAAGGCACGGCTTGGGGAGCTACGTACTGAGGAGAAAGCAGAGTAGGATGGACAGGGGACTCGGTTTGCTGTGAGTGGTGAGAGGAGGCCTTGCTGTATGCAGAGCGGGGCTGAGCCTCCTCCTCTCACAAGAGTCAAATCCCGTCACCTCTACGCAGCAGTTCCTAGGACAGGATGGCTTCTGGGTCAGTGGCTTCAGGAAGTCAGGTGGTTTTGAGCATTTTTTCTGAAATCTAACCACTTGGTGGCATGCTCATGTTACCTAAAAGGGAGCCCTCAAGCCCTGTCTGAGAAGCTGCTCGTGGTCACTGGCACTTGAAAATTGAAAACATCACCAAGAAAGTGCACGCAGTACTTGCCCCAACTTTTTATATGAGATTACACCGATATGAAACCTTACGCTTTACCCATGACTCCGGGTGTTTGCCAAACCCAAGTATCCCCAGGCTGGAGCGCACAGCCTCCTCTGGCCTGGGGTGGACTCAGCTGTGGGAACCTCCCTTCTCAGGCCCGCCGCTCCGCGCGGCTGACTGCAGCTCCTGGGAGGCGGTGGCCGCGTCTAGTCCGGCAGGCTGGCAGGAAGCTGACCTGCAGGCCGGGGCCGGGCACAAACGGGTGCCCTTATCTGGTAGGCCTCGATGGGGCCACCGGAGCTGCCCGGGATGCCAGCAGGGCGATGACGCCGGCCGTTTGCAGGCCTGCCGTGACCTTGCACCCACGGTCACCCGGAACAGGCGGCCCATCGGAGGGCGGAGCCTGCACTGCTCGGGACGCTCCATCCGAGGTTTCGGTTCCGGCGGCACGGCCTCGGCTCGGTCACGTGGGGCGGCGGTTCCCGTGGCAACGCCAGCGTGCTGACCGCAGCCTCGGAAGTGCTGGGTTCAGAGGCCCGGGAGAGGGCGGTGGGTGAGGCTGCCGGCCGGGCCATGCCTCGCAGCCCGCGGCGCCCGCTCTGGCTCCTGCTGCTGCTGCCGCTCGCGGGCGCGTTGGGTCACCGCGACCCCGCCGGGCCGAGGGAGGAGGCCCAAGACGCCGGCTCGGGGCGGGCCTGGCCGGCCTTCCAGGACCTGCAAGAGCGGCTGAGGGCAGCCGGCGCCCTCTTCAGACGGTCCTGGGCGCACCTCAGGTGCCTCGTGTGGCCGAAGGCCTGTGAGCCGGACGAGGAGATCTCCTGGCGGCCCCTGGGTAAGACCCTGCCCCGCGGGATGGGGCGCAGTTAGCTGTCAAAGCCTTCTGCCCGGGGCCATTGTCCACCGGGCCACCTGGCAGGCGCCTTAGCAGCCAGCTTTACTGTGCTGCCCAGCGTCTAGGGGACCAGGAAGCCCCATCACTGCCTCCCCCACCCCCGGCCCCGGCCCAGCCCCCTTATGCAGACAGGCCTACCTGCCCTCCCCCAGGTGGCCTGATCTTGACTCCTCCAGACAGCTCATGCCTTCTTGATGACTTAAGAAAAGTCCCCGGTTGGATACCCCGCAAGTCCCCTTCTCCCTCTGCTGCCTATGAAGGCAGAGCCTGGGCTGGGAGCCCCGCTGTCGCTGACACATTGTGCGGCAGGGCTGTCAGATGATCTCCGAGGCTCCTTGGGGCCTGTCAGTAATTCAGGTCCAGTAATAGTACTGTAATGGTAATCTTGTAAGGCACTCTAAACATCTTTCCTTTAAATCAAAGGATTTCTAATTTCCAGTGAATGGTTTTGTTTTTTGCCAAAGCTGGGTGTATTCAAATTGACATTTGACAAAAGAATTTAGAACTCTCTGGGGTTCGCTGTGATCACATGATTTTGGAAACCAGAAGTAGGAAGAATGATAATCATTAGCTACTGACTGTGTCCTGACGATGCTGCAAACCCACAGGCAAAGTCTGTGCTTAGACTTCTGGTGCACTTAAGACATATTTATTGAGCAAATTGAACCTTTGCTGGAGCTGCAGCAATAGCAAGGCCATCCTCTTCCTCCAAGCTTGTGGTGCCCACTCATGCCCACTCCCTGGCAAGGTGAGAGGAAGGCCCAGGGGAGAGCAGTGAGGGGTGGCACTGGACTGGAAGGAGGGCAAAGGACAGGAAGAACCATTGTGCTGGGTGGCAGGGAGGCAGTACCTGGTGCCACCTTGCCCCCCGCACCCCTGCGTGTCCCTCGTCTGTCTCACAGCTCCTCCTTTCCCAGGCTGGAGCCTTCCCCTGTTGGGCCAGCAGTACCTGGATATCCTGACCACGTGGTACTGCAGCTTCCAGGACTGTTGCAATGGCGGGGACTGCAGGATCTCCAACAACTTCACAGGTTGCAACTTGCATGGCCCTAAGGGGCTGGGGATCTGTAGGGAGGGGAGGCAATTCAGGGAAAAGGGCTAAGGTGCAAGGGACCTTTCATCATCCTGCCAGCAGCTGGCAGCAAACCACCCGTCTCCACCACAGCTCCCAGGAGCCCCTTGTCTCCAAACCCGGCGCCTCAGAGAGGAAATGAGGCCTACCTAGCAGAGGGCTTTGCGCACACGAGTTGCCCTCAACAGGTGTTTGTTGAATTAAAATGAGTAAAATGAGGGTGTTTCCATAAAATATTTAGGGAGTCCTGAAATTCCCAGGTGAGGGTAATCTCACGGGAAATGGGGGGTCTTCAGGACCTTCAGAGAAGGTGATTCCATTCTCTCCCCAAGTTCAACCTGGATTTCTCAAACTCTTCAGAAACTAGCTCTTGGATTCCTTCTGCTGCCAGGTGTGCCCAATGGCTTGCTCTGAGGCCAAATAGGATGGTTAAGTGATCCCACCTTGGAGATGTTCAGGTGTTCACTGAGCTGCTGCTGAGTCTGGCGGGGCCGGCACCTATGTGCACCTCTCACTGTGGACGCCTCTTTGCCGCCGGCAGGCCTAGAGTCGGACCTGAGTGTGCGGCTGCATGGCCAGCATCTGGCCCAGGAGCTGGTCCTGACGACAGTGAGGGACTACTTAGAGCGGCCCCGTTCAGAAAAGGCCCTGGCCCTGTCGTTCCACGGCTGGTCTGGCACAGGCAAGAGCTTCGTGGCACGGGTGCTGGCTGAGAACCTGTACCGGGACGGGCTGCAGAGTGACTGTGTCAAGGTGTTCATCGCCATGTTCCACTTCCCGCACCCCAAGTTTGTGGACCTGTACAAGGTGAGGCTGGGCAGTGCTGGGGAGTTTTGCCGGTGGGGCTGGGGCTGGGGCTGGAAGGAGACTCGGACAGCCTGAGCTGCCCTCTGTGCTGAGAGGGAGGCCCTAGAAACTGCCCTTCCCTGCAAGGGTGGGCCCTGGAGAAACCTGGGTGTGAGGGCTGGGGACATGGGCCATTTCGACAGACATCTAGTGTGCACAGACGAGGCCAAGACTGATGTTCCAGCACCACTAGTCCTGAGCTCCGTGCCCTTACCAGCCATACACGAGAGGCTAGACAGAGCTTACACAGAATCTGTGTGTTAATTTTCCTTTTGTAGAAGCAGTGGGAATGTCACAGGAAATGTGGGAGAGAGGAAGGCAAAACCAGTTACCATAGCATTCTGGCATACTTCCTTCAAGCCTTTCCCCTGTGCTGTCTTGTCATTGTAATTCGATTGGACAGAAGGTTGCATATCCTGCTATTTTTTTTTAAGCAGGCATGTCATATCATTAGTGAGTTTCCATGTCTTCCCCCAAATTGCTCATTACAGGCCAACAGGTAGAGGGACAGAAATTGTCTGCTGCTGGGCTAATTTGCAGGGGAGGGGGTTCTTCCATTGAGACGTGTAGTATTTAAAGCTGGACAATGACCAAAACCCCACTGTAGCGTGACAGAGATGCCGGTCTGTCTTTGGCTTTCAAGTCCAATATCTGGAGTGTGATAACCTGGGAAGATCATCACAGGCTTTGAGGACAGAGGTTGCCTGAGTCACCTGGAAATTTCCATGTGGCCTGTGAGGGCAGGGTCAGAGTGACCTCTCCTGAGGGCTGGTGGCTGCTGCTCAGCCAAGCCTTCCAGAAAGAACGAGCTGGCTTCGCCCCAGTGACAACTGACATGTACACGCACTCTCACAGCCCACACATCCTCTCAGACACCCACTCAGGTAACAGGGGACCGAAGCCAGAATCCAGGGAGGCTAGAGGTGTGGACAGTTGAGTGTGAGCTCTGCTAAAACCCCTGCCCTGGGTCAGGAGCTGGCCTGTGAACCCTGCAAAGCAGCATCTTAGTGTACAACTGAGGGTGGGGGGGCCCAGACAGGTCACCCCCCCCCCAAGCTTCTCCCCTGAGTTCTCAGCCCAGCCTGGGTGCCAGTGGGTGCTCTGCTCCTGGGAGCTCAAGATGGGACTGTGGTCATCTTGGAGCACTTGAGCCTGTCTCTTACCTGTCACCCCTGTATTAGAGCCCGATGCCTCCCCCCTGGGGAGAGTGAGTGGGCTGTTAGTTGTAAGAGCTCCTCCTGGAAAGGAGGGAGCAGGGCTGCGGCCTGTTCCCAAGGGCAGGCAGGGCCTCTCCCTCCCCGGGCCTGGCTGCACTCTATCATGCTTTCAAACCTCAGGTCACCTGGAAGCTCTTAGGAGCAGGGGTGGCTGCCCGAGCCCCACCCCTAGGGGTACAATGTAGTTTGAACTTGGTAGTCCTGGGCAGAGCTCAGCCCAGGCAGTGCGATCCACTGCAGACACCATGGGAAACAGGGGCCACCCCAGGGCTCTGCTGGCTGGAGGGTGGGCATGTGCCTCCCAGGGCGCCCCAGCAGCTCCGTGTCTGCAGGAGCGGCTGACAGACCAGATGAGGACGACACAGGAACGCTGCCACCAGCCCCTGTTCATTTTTGATGAGGCTGAGAAGCTGCACCCAGGACTGCTGGAGGCCCTTGGGCCACACCTGGAACACCAGGCCCCCGGCAACCACAGGGCTAAGTCCCCAAAGACCATCTTTCTTTTCATCAGGTAAGGGGAGGGAGAACCCTCTGCCCGTGTGCTGCGTGTGCCAGCGTGGGGGCCGTTACCTGGCCTGTAAGCTGCGGGTCTGCAACACAAGTGCAGGAAGCAGAAGCCTGGCTGCTCGGAGGGGGCGAGGGATCCTGATTCTATCCCCAAGGAGCAGCGGGCTGCCGCTCATCTAGCCTCCCCCGTGGTTCTTAGGATGTGACACTCCTGTCAGACGCCCCAGTGAGCACATAGCCCTGGGGTCCCTGCCCTCTTAAAAGGGCATTAAGGTTGTTGGCTTTTGTTCTTTAATTTAGGTATAATTGACTTTTAAAAGTAATTAGTTTCAGGTATACGTGACTGGATATTTGCATACAGGCCTACCTCGTTTTACCAATGCTTTGCTTCACTGTGCTTAACAGGTGTTTCAGGATTTTTTTTGTCTTTTTTAAAAATTGAAGGCAAAAAGATTATGACTTGCTTTATTACAATCCTTGCTTTATAAAAGTGTTCTGGAACCGAAACCAAACTGCAGTATCTCCGGGGTGTGCCCGTATTACGCAACAGTCACAATAAGTTTAGTTAATATCTGTCACCAAACATGCTTACCAAACTTTTTTCTTGTGATGAGAACTTTGAACTACTCTCTTAGCAACTTCCGAATCTGCATTCACTATTAACAGTTAGCATGCTGTATGTTATGTCCTCAGGGCATAATTCATAATTGGACGTTCGTTCTCTGACCTCCTTTGCCACCCCCCACCCCCACCCCCGATGATCACCACTCTGTTCTCTTATCTATAAGCTTGGTTTGTTTATTTAGATTCCACTTATAAGTGAAGTTGTACAGCATTTGTCTTTCTCCGACTTACTTCATTTAGCATAATGCTGTCAAGGTCCACTCTTGTAGTCGCAACAAGATTTCATTGTTACTTATGGCTGAATAGCATTCCGTTGTGTATATACCACATTTTCTTTATTCATTTATCCATGGATATTCATTAAGTTGCTCCCATATCTTGGCTATTATAAATGCTGCTGCAGTGAACATGGGGTGCAGTTGTCTTTTCATATTAGTGTTTTTGTTTTCTTTGAATACCCAGAATTGGAATTGCTGGGTGGTATGCTAGTTCTGTTTGTAATTGAGGAACCTCCACATTGTTTTTCATAGTGACTGTACCAGTTTACATCCCCACCTGCGCACAAGGGTTTCTTTTTCTCCACATCCTTGTCAGCATTTATCTTGTCTTTTTGGTAACAGCTATTCTAACGGATGTGAGGTGATAGTGTGGTTTTAATTTGCATTTTCCTGATGATTAATGATGTTGAGCATCTTTTCATATGTCTATTGGCCATCTGTTTGTCCTCTGGAAAAATATCGATTCAGGTCCTCTGCTCATTTTTAATCAGATTGTTTGGGGGTATTTTTGCTATTGAGTTGTATGAGTTCTTTATATACTTTGGATAGTAACCCCTTACCAGATATGATTTGCAAGTATTTTCTCCCATGCAGTAGGTTGTCTTTTCCTTTTCTTGAGCATTTCCTTTGTTGTACAGAAGCTTTTTAATTGGATGTAGTTCCACTTCTTTATTTTTGCTTATTATCTTTGCTTTTGGTGTCAGATTCAAAAAAGTCATTGTCAAGTCCAGTCTCAAGGAACTTACCTAAGCCTGTGTTTTCTTCTAGGAGTTTTATCATTTCAGGTCTTATTGTCAAGTCTTTAATCCATTTTGATTGGGGTGGCGGGGAGAGAGAAGGGAAGAAAGAGGGCCCAGAGCAGGCTCCATAGTTGTCCATCATTAGTTGTGACATGGCCTGATTTGACTGCTTCACAGCAGCTTCCTGCACTCAGAGCTGAAGGCAAACTAATGGATCCCTTCCCCCCACCCCCAGCACCCCACTAGAACAGTACTGCTTGCTAGGGGATTCTCCCCAGCTTTAGGGTGTTCCTTGTGATGATGGAGAAACAGAGGGTTTGGGTTTTGGGGCGTGGAGGGCAGATCTTGTTTCATTGTGGACCCACAAGACAGGATGGCACCAATTTAAACACTGAGCTGAGATTTCCATGCATTGATGGTCTGCAAGTCTTACGGGACACTACTGTGCACTGTGACGGTGGGCAGTTATAAAGAGAAAAGCAGAGGCTTTCTGATATGACTGACCAGCCTCAGCAGCCTGGAGGAACAGAGCTCTTCCTGTTGCAGTGAATTAGGTGGAGGGCGTCCAGGGAGCCGCAGACACTAGCCCTTCCTACCACGTGGAAGGAAGCCTGCTGACCCACTCACTCGGGATTCCACTGTGGAAATCCTTTGTGCATAGCTTCTTTCTCTCCCCTCTGCCTGCTTTCTTTCCTCTGACCAGGCCTGAGCCAACTCTGCCTCATGGCTAATGCTGCCCTTTCCTCCACTTGGGTTCGGTCCGCTTCTCAGCACCAGTGCCAGGATTTCCTAATGTGACCTAGGTGACTGTGCTACCTCTAGCCAGATGTTTGCCTCTGTAGTATTTTGGTCTCGACCTTCCGTCCCCAGACTTTGTGCATTGACGTCACCACTGGGCTGTGAATGGCGGAGGAAGGGCCTGGAAAGGGGGAAACACCACACCTGTATCAGGGACATGGACAGCCAGCGCCATCCCACCCATTAAACCTCGGAAGCTTTCAGGTATTCTAGTGATAGGTGGGTGTACCTGAGTCTGGTAAAGAACAGAAATTCAATTGAGTACATCTGAGGACCTAATTGGCTTTATAGAGCAATTCATGAATCAGGCAGCATGCCATCTGGTAAACAGAGAGGTGCTATGAGAAACTGTGGAAGGCCTTCAGAGGCAGAACCTGCTCAGGACAAAGAAGTTATTAGCAAGAAAGGGTTGTTTCAGGTAAGGCTACATTCCCTTAGCGGGTCTTATCAGAGGGACTGCTTCAGCTTCCTTTGTGGGAGGGCCTGTGTGACAGGTTACCTCATGGGTATTGACCAGAAAATGCCAGACTGCATTCCTGGAGAAGGCTGACACTAGGTCAGGGGTCATGTCCAGGCTTGGTGCCAGCACAGCAACTCCATTTTTTGGCCTGTGGTTTCTCTTTAACAAGTTTCTGGACTTGATTTCTAGAATGCGTAGTGGGGACTCCTGTGTTTAAAAGAAAAGTACGGCTGATTCAAACTGCTGGTGTGAGCAAGTGAAATGAGTATAAGGCCATCAGTTTCATATGGAAAAAACTCCTAAACCTGCTCTTTGAGGTAAGGCGCTAGTGGTTTTGTGGTAAGGCCTGCCCTCGCATCTGATGGCAGAGGGGAAGTGCAGGTGAAGAAGGAAGTGTAGTGTGGGCTAGAATGCCCCAGAGCCAGGTACCAGAAAGTTAACATCGGCTACGCTCATCAGTTTCTACCAAGTATAGAAGGCGGGATCGGAACTCCAGAGATTGAAACTTTTGTTCTCTTCTCACTGCTATGAAGTGAAAATGGAGATTAATGCTGTTGTCAGAAAGAGAACAGAAAGGCCTTATACTGCAGGGCATAGAAGAGGCTTACAGCATGGGTGTATGTGACCGACCACTGCATCTTCAGTCCATGTCTCTCATTTTACAGACAGGGAAACTAAGGCTCAGCGACTAATGATTGAATCAAGTGAACATCTGTTCATTAGACAAGACTTGGCAGTTGGGGGCTGTCAGAGTTCTGGAGAGGCCTCTGAGTTAGTCCCATTCCTTTGGAGTCTTAGGGCTGGTTACCTGATATCCCAGCCCAGGGAGCGGGATAGTCTTGAGAGGTGCCTTCTGTCCCCTTCAGACCTCATAGTCAGCAGGTGACCTAGGAGAATGGAGAAGGGAATTGAGGTGTTCCAAAGGTGGATGGCAGAGTGGCAGTCCCTGAGGAGCCTGGGGGAGTGAACAGAGAAGGGGCTCAGGTTATGTCATCATGGTGGGTGAGATAAAGCCCATAATGGAGGAAGGAGAGAGACCTTGTCTGTGGGACAAAATGAGAGTAGTTCAAAAGGGAGGTAGAGATAGTGGAGATAAAGGTTAATAAACATTTACTGAGCACGTGACATGTGCTAAGCACAGTGGCTACATAAACAGGCTAAGCTTCTGCTCCCAAGGAACTTGGTGTCAGGTGGCTTTCCAGGTAGAAATGGGGATGGCACTGGAGTCCTGGGGCCAAGTAAGGGAATCCCACTCTTCTCCCCTTGGATGCCAGCCTATGCACACCTGCCTTTGCCTCCTGTAGGGAGTGAGTATGGGGCAACCCACTGGCAGCTCTTATGTCAACTGATGCAACTGCGGCCACTGGTGTGCGCACAGATGACCTGCCTGGCAGGCCTTGTTGCACATGGGGTTCATGGCCCCTGTAAGAAAGGTGCAGGGGATCACTTGGCAGGGAAGGACACCTGCCCCAGCCTCTCCTGTGTCCTGAAGCCTGGCACACAAGATGCCCTCAAAAGCTGAATGAACAGACACACGAGTTCATGTACCCGAGAGCGTCAGAGAGCCAGCCAGAGCTTCCTGAGAAGAGATGGAAGAGCCTGGGTCCGCACTCTGCTGGGCCTGAGGAAAATAAAAGGACGAGCTTGGCATGATTGAGGAGCTGTCAGAGGCCCATCAGGCTCTGCCCGGGGAGGGGCGAGGACCGGCAGTGAGCTCCGGGTCTCCACCTCCCCCTCCCCTGCTGGTGGAACTAAGACTTCTCTCTTTGCCCTCTTTTCTAACCCAGTCCTTTCCTGGGCTTCAGACCCCAAATTCCAGTTGCCTAATGATGTCCCAACCCCCTAGGCAGGGGTCTCCAAACTTTTCAGCCCGCGGGCCACATTAACTATCAAACAGCAGTTTGGGGGCCAACTACACACTCGAGGTCCAAATAAAAAAGAATCAAAACATAGATGTTGTTTTTAATTATTTATTTAATATTATTTTATTCACATAGAAAGGTCTCCATGGGCTGGATGAGAGGGCCTAGGCCCGTGGGCCGTGGTTTGGAGACCCCTGCCCTAGAGAAAGCTTTCACCTCTACCCTTCTGTATTCTACTTCTGTTAAGGGAGGTGGGAGCAGTCAAGCAAACACTTATTTTCTTTGATGACCTGCATTCTCTTACAGCCATGTTGCAGGATCCTGTCATTTGTGCCTCTTAAACTAATCCCTAAATCCTCTCTCCACTGCCTTCATCCCAACCTCCATGGCCCTAGTGATAGTCATAGAAGTGAAGCTGATCAGGTCACCTCACCACCCTGTAGTCCCAAGTTTAAAACCTCTATGGCCCATAAGCTTAAATCCTTGGGCATGGTGGCCAGAGGCCTTACCAGTTTGCCTCTGTCTACCTTTCATGCCGATACTGCCCCACACAGCTCACAACCCCTGAACCTCAAATGCCCTCTGAGCATCTATGCCTAAACACATGCCCTTCCCTCACGGCTAAGGATCACCACTCAGCCTGCATTTGCTCAGAAGCTTCATTCTCCTTCTGGAGTCCTCTCCCTGGGCCTTACCTGCTCCTGCCTTAGCACTTGCCACACTGTCCTGGAATCACACATGCCTCTCCTTCTACACGTCACACCATCTCTGTGCTCCCTGCACCTAGCACAGGTATGTTTGTCAGAAGGGAGCAAGGCAGGGAGGGTGGGTACAAAGCAGGGCCATGTCTTTTCTGTACAGACTTTTGGGTTGTAACAAGATCTGGCGAAGAGAGGCCCCGACCTCCATTCTTCCAGTCACCAATGCAATGGCTCAGTGGTGAAGTTGCCATTTGGAACCTAAATATAAGTCAAGTCTGTTAACAAGCTCTTGTCTCTTTCAGTAACCTAGGGGGCAGTGTCATCAATGAGATGGTCCTGAATCTGCTTAAGGCTGGATGGTCCCGGGAAGAGATTACGATGGACCACTTGGAGCCCCACCTCCAGGGTGGGATCGTGGCAGCCACAGGTAACGGACTCCCAGCCAACCAGAACATCAGCCTCTGGTGAGGGCTGCAGTCAGGGTTAATGCGTGTGGTAGGAGCGTGTGCTTATGAGGCGGACAAGGCACGTGGGACCACACCATAGTCATCTCGTTGTCACCTTCACGTAGGCACAGAAAAGTGCCAAGAAAGCCAAGCTTTTTCTGAAAATGCAGACAGTGGCCTGTGACACTGTGGCACCTGCATAAGAGTCTCACTGTGAAAGCTGCAGGGACTCAGCCCCCAGTCAGAGGTAGGGTGGCTCCACATTCTGCCATCAAAGCAGCACACCTGGCAGTCAGAGCCCCGCTCTCCTGCGCCACACGCACTGTCAGCCTGAGCGCTCCTTCCTCTACCAGCAGACACTGCTCAGTTCTCGTCACACATGTCACACAGCCCCCCTAGGGGGGGCAAAAGATCAAACCTTGGCGAGGCCTTAGGGTTGGGGACACCTTAAAACTCCAGTTGGGTTCAGCCTCAGGTCGGATGCCTCTGAAACTTTGGTCTTGATTTCAGACAGTGGCTTTGGCCACAGCCGTCTTGTGAAGGAAAACCTGATTGACTTCTTTGTCCCCTTCCTGCCGCTGGAGTACCGTCACGTGAGGCTGTGTGCACGCGATGCTTTCCTGAGCCGGGAGTTCGTGTATACAGAGCAGGCCCTGGACGAAATTGCCAAGATGATGGTATATGTCCCCAAGGAGGAACAAATCTTCTCTTCTCAGGGATGCAAATCTGTTGCCGAGAGGATTAACTATTTCCTGCCTTGAGGGCTAGACGGAAACTTCCTGAAGGCAGACAGTTTTGCTAACTTCCAGGACCCCGGGCCGGCTGCATCCAGCACTGGCACTCAAGTGCTGTGTAAAAGGAAGCCAGAGTCAGTTCTTAAAATCACTTGGTGCCTTACAGAGCTACATGCCAACATGTGGGCCAGTGGCTGGAGGAAGCCATAGTGGCAAGAAACAGACCCCGAGGGCTTTGAGCATCTTGGGTCCTGGACCTGGGTGTTGGGCCTTTGGCAGCAGGATCCTCGCTAACAGGAAAGATGCAATTCTCACCAGTGCAGGGGGTGCACCCTGGCTTGGCATGCGGGGTGGGTGAGCTTGCAAGTTGTTACCGTATTTTCCGGCGTATAAGACGACCGGGCGTATAAGACGACCCCCTAATTTTACAGTTAAAACAGGTTTAGGCCTATATGCGCTGTATAAGACTACCCCCCACTTCCGAGGCTGTAGTCTTATACAGCGAATATAGGCCTAAACCTATGTTTTAACTGTAAAATTAGGGAGTCGTCTTATACGCCAGAAAATACGGTATTCTCAGAGGGAAGCGGAGCAGCTTCTATCTGTGAGCAGATCAGTGAAGAGCCTCAGGCTAAAGGAAAAAGTACACAGAATAGTTTTTTAAAAATAATCACTTCAGTGTTGGCTAATATTTGTTCTGCACATTAAAAAATGTTTTTAAAGTTAGGGCCTTGATATGACTGTCAAAGGTAAACATTAAAATTTTGTATTTTTCTAAAACCTTCAGCCTACTTTCTTAATGTGACCTAGTGATCCTGTTCACTCAGCAGAATTCCAGAAGCCAGGTAATGCTGACGACTGGGAGAAAGGGCTGGAGGCTGGCCCTCACCAAGCCAACGGGGGGACGTCTGCTCTGCCAGTGTCCGTCAGTTTGCTTTACTGAGCTGGGTTATTTTAACCTCTTATGAAGTCTTCCTTCCATCGCATATTGCTCTTACATGTGAAAAATTCACTCCTGTGCTCCCAGCTTTAAAAAGAAAATCATTTTGCAGATTGAATGGCCATGTGTAAACAGGTACACTGTGCCTCTAGTCAAAGGTGACCAGATTTTAACATTGGTAAAGCGGGACACCATTGACCGGGGGGGTGGGGTGGGTTCTTGATTAAAAATTTGGTTTATCTCCCACCGTTCCCTAGCTTGTCATGCATTCTTTCCAAAAATCTGGACTTTTTTAAAACGCCGCGGGACGCGGGACAAATTGTTAAAAATCAGGACTGTCCTGCCAAAAGCGGGACATTTGGTCACCTTACTCTAGCCACACAGGAAGTACTCATGTGTTTTCCTTCTCTCGGTTTTTACCACACTTCTGGAATTGTACACAGGTCTTATATTTGTCATCACCACAAGTATCCCCTTATTTAAAACCCTTCCCACCTTTAGCCTTGCTAAAATGGACCACTTCTGTCTCTCCCCCACTTAACACTTGAATGCACTTTTACTCAAATAACTAACTCAAAGTTAGGGGGTACTAGTCCGAACCACATCAGATACCCAACAAATACTCAAAATGAATTAAAGCAAGTTTGTCCAACACATAGCCCATGGGCCACAACACAAGTTCTTAAACTTTCTTAAAACATGAGATTGTTTTTGTGATTTTTTAAAGCTCATCAGCTATCATTAGTGTCACTGTATTTTATGTGTGGCCCAGGGAAGCCAAGAGATTGGACTCCCCTGAATTAAAGGAACCTGGTTTCACTTATAGGAAAAAGTAAACTTGGCCTAACTACATAATCAAATGGGGCCAGTTTCAGCTGCTGATTCACTGTCAGTCTAGACCAGGGGTCTCCAAACTTTTCAGCCCGCAGGCCACATTAACTATCAAACAGCAGTTTGGGGGCTGACTACACACTCGAGGTCCAAATAAAAAAGAATCGAAACATAGATGTTGTTTTTAATTATTTATTTAATATTATTTTATTCAGATAAAAAGGTCTCCACGGGCCGGATGAGAGGGCCTAGGCCCATGGGCCGTAGTTTGCAGACCCCTGGTCTAGTCTCCAGAGCATCTCGCCACCCAATCCTATTACATACTCAGATCTAAATTCTGAGACTTTTTAAGAGGTCCACAGCCCTATGTCTCAGAGCCAAAGAACTGACATCCTTTCAGCACTGGCCAGCCATGTCTATCATAAAGGGTCTAAACCTCTTGCAGCCCAGGGACCAGGACAATCAACAGGACACAGTAGTACTGAACCTGTCTCCAAGCCAGGCTCCAAACCTGGCTCCAAACCAAGCCAGGCTGCTTGGCAGGTCAGCCACCTATAGCTGAGACCACGGGAACGCTATTAGCCTCAGTTTAACCTTGGTTTCCACTTTTGTAAAAGCAAGCATAACTGTACTCACCTCACAGAGTTGCTACTTACCTCAGAGTTGCTGAGAGGATTGGTTAATCTTTAGAAAGTGCTCAGGACACAGAGCTTCAGGTGTTTAATAATAGTAAAGACCTAGTAAATAGCTTTGGCACCATGCTCTAAGCCAGGGGTCTCCAAACTTTTCAGCCTGTGGGCTGCATTAACTATCAAACAGCAGTTTGGGGGCCGACTACACACTCGAGGTCCAAATAAAAAAGAATCAAAACATAGATGTTGTTTTTAGTTATTTATTTAATATTATTTTATTCAGATAAAAAGGTCTCCACAGGCCGGATGAAAGGGTCTCGATGTGGGCCGTAGTCTGGAGACCCCCCGCTCTAAACCAAGGCTGGGCCTTCCCCTCCGTTCTAGTTTTTGGAACCCTGGTTGGTTGAAGTTTTAGGTACTAACATTGGAGAACTTGCCATGGCCTATGCTAAGTACCTTAATACCTGTGACACTGACAGGTACCAATTTCATCATCGTTTAGTATTAACGAATGAGACAATGGGGGTCTGAGAGGTTAAATATCCTTTGCAGGCACAGAGCTATAGTCAGTGGAGGAATAGGAGGGTTCCACCCAGGCAGTCCAGCTCCTATGCTTTAATGACTCGGTTCTAAAACAATTTCCAGGTTTCCTCAGCAAATGCCATAGCCTCAGGTGTGGACAATGTTAAGAGTAATACAAAAAGGGACAACAAAATGGGAGGGTCTTGTCCCCAACACTTTGGCACCAGAAACAGGTTTCATGGAAGACAATTTTTCCACAGACCTGGAGGGGTGGGGATGAGATGATGCACATGTGCAGTTCACAAAAGGGTTCACACTCCTATGAGAATCTAATGCCGCCACTGATGTGACAGGAGGTGGAGGTCAGGTGGTAACAAGTGATGAGGAGCAGCTGTATATACAAATGAAGCTCCACTCGCTTGCCTGCCCACCACTCACCTCCTGCTGTGCAGCTCGGTTCCTAACAGGTCACGGACAGGTACCAGTCCATGGCCCGAGGGTTGGGGACTCCTGCTCTAAAACAAGACTTCCCTGAACTGAACCAAAAATGGGAGTAAGAAAAGGATGGAAAGTAGAATGTAAGAAGGTATATAAGCTGATAAAATTTAACAGCCAGTCTCATTGGACCTCGCAACATTTCAGTCCATCCTACAGCTACCTAATTAAAACTTTACTTCTAAAAGCAATGACTTGTTTTTATGAAAAATTGAAGATCAAATCAAACAATAAAAGGTTCCCGGTGAGGTTCTATATTTACTCTATTATTAATGCCACTTTGGCTCAAAACATTTTTAGAACTTATTTGCAACTGTCCGCAGAATGGACTTGGAATTAAGTTTCTTACAGTAATTTCACATTGGATGGATGGACATACACACACGTTACCCACCTTACCAACCAGCTGGGCTCCAGATGATGCCTTTGGCCATTTCCAAATGTAATCCGTCAAAGGATGAGTATTCACCCCTACAGAGTACATTCTAAAGAACATGCCAGAGGAAAGCTTGCTAAACCAGCTCCTTTACCTTATAGACATCTACTTTATACAGATAAGAGACAAATTCTGCTTAGATTCCCTGTTAGTTAAAATTATGGGAGAAACTCCAATCACAAGCTTACTTTGCCAATAAAATATCGCAACCTTTATTTAAAATAAAACACAAGTTGGCAAGCCTTGTGAAACAACAGGCAGACAGCATTTCCCTTTCAAGGGCCTCATTTATTTACATCAAGTTTAACACTGTTAGCAGTTCACAGTCAGACAACAGGGTGAGAGAATTAAATTAGAAAAACAAAACACCTGAAAATATATTACAATAACAATTAGGAACAAATACCTGACAACACTGGTAGTGTGACCTATGACTGATATGTTTTCAGTTAAATCCCATGTTGTCTCACTGTGTCCCCTTAGCAATGCACACAGGGCCAGGATTTTCAGACCTCACCCTCTGTGCACCCACCACACATACACCTGCGGGGCATGACCTTTGGTATAAATATTAAACAAGTTTTAAAGGATCTGATTGTTTTAGGTCAAAATTCTGTCAACCACCACAAAATAGTCAAACTTATTTTGCCAAGCAAACATAAAGCTGGGGCTTCTCCACTGATAGTCATTACAGAATCAGATTGCAAAGAAGGAAGTGTGGGGTCTACCCAGGAGATGGGTTTCTGAGTGCACATTAAGAGCTCAGTCAGCCTATTCATAGTAAACACACCAATGAGGGCACAGCTTCTAATCACCATGGAGAAAGATCTGATTCACTCTTTTTACTCACTCCCTTCCTTAGTGAGCACAACAGTGTATGTATGTAACATGGAAATCACACGTACCCTCTATACAGATTTGAGATATGAGGGTTTTCAAACATACACCCTAAAGAACTATGAGTACCTCATTGTCCTTTCTAGTTTCTGAATACAAATTTCTCTGGAGGACAATCAGCCTAATCAAGGTGATTTCTCAAGATCTCAAAAAATTTCTCTCATATTGGGAGTCCCAAGAATAGTGGCCATAGTTAAAAATGACTCATCAAAATAGAGAAAGGAGGGTGTACCTGCCCATTATCTACCAGAAACAGCTCTGTCTCTTGGCATTCTTGCTACTCACATTACATGGTACGGTACTTCTGAATTGTATAGAACAGTATTTGGGATTCACCACTGAAGACTCAGAAGCATCACAGCATCCTGCAGCATCTTCTGAATCAAGAATATGTTTATTTGGCATACCTGTATTATGTTACAACTGCTGAAAACCATACATGAAAATTTTATTAACCAGGAGTCCTGTTCTCCAACTAAAGTTTATGGTGCTTAAATACATGATTGAAAACTCCTATACTGAGGCTCAGAAGCAAATCTACACAAGTTCCAACCAAACTGTATTTCCTTTCTTAAAAGTGTGCTAGCACTTGACAGTTCACTTCACTGTGTCCCAAAGAATTAACTGGAATGCTCCAAGATAGGCATGTCCAACCTGCAGCCTAGGATGGCTTTGAATGAGGCCCAAAAACATTGAGATTTTTTTCTTTTTTTTTTTTTTTTAAGCTCATCAATTATCGTTAGTGTTAGTATATTTTACGTGTGGCCCAAGACAATTCTTCTTCCAATGTGGTCCAGGGAAGCCAAAAGGTTGGAACCTGCTGCTCCGAGACCTCAAGCCCTACATGTACAGCTTAGTAGCTTGGAGTGGTGTGCAAGACTCAGGAACTTGCTGCTTCCAGTACAACGATGAACTAAGAACCTCACAGAACAGACACAGAGGGTGGTACAGGCTATGGTCTGAGGACAATGTCAGGCCTAGCCTTTTGACTTAAAGACATCCTTTCTTTAGATGGTCTGCAGCTCTGAAGATCTGTTCACACATCATCTGTAACCTTGGGCTGAGTTAACAGGGCCTTGCTACTATATTCTGGTCACTTGGCAAAGAGGTGGTTAAAGGATGTACTCTTTCTAGCGGAGATAAACAATTTCAAATTTATAAATGTACATACAAACAAAGTATGTGCATTCACCTGGAGGGAGGAAAAGGTCCATTCACAGCTTGTCCAACCCATGGCCCATGGCCCGCAAGCAGCCCAGAATAGCTTTGAATGTGGCCCAACACAAATTCATAAACTTTCTTAAAACATTATGAAATTTTTTGGGATTTTTTTTTTTTTTAGCTTATTAGCTATCATTAGTGTATATTATGTGTGGCCCAAGACAATTCTTCCAATGTGACACAGGGAAGCCAAAAAGTTGGACACCTCTGATTTACAGCTTTCTTCCCCCAGATCATCAAGCAAAAAGTCTGCCAGACCAGAACCCCATATGGGGTCATCTCAAGTGGGTGGGGGCTCTCAATGACTGGGACTCTGACCAGTGGTACCCCTTAAGTTCATTTCTACCAGTTCTAGTTCAACAACCGTGCAACATCGACCTCGCCGACAAGTCTTTTCCTTTGTAAAACTCATGATGCCTGTCTTTGAAAGCACAAGTTTCTAGGAGTGACTTTTACCACTACCAAGTTAACCTAGACTCAAAGATGAGCTGCCTAGGCCTCCACCTGGGGAGAAGTGTGGGCTCTTCTCACCCTGATTATCCTGTCCTTCAGACTTAGGGCAGTGAGTTAAAACTGAAGGAAATCTCATCTTGAACACATATTATCTCAAGATAGAACATGTACCTCACGTGGGTGGCACGAAAAGCAGCAGACCCAAAGCAGAAACGCATCCTTTTGGACACTGCAGTAAACTCTACAAAAGACAGTTTGGAGCTGAGAGCAGCTGGTTTCACAGCCCTCAAATGCACCCATGCTTCGAGGCCAGGGAATGGTGTGAAGTTTTCAATGGTAATAGAGCAGGTAACTAACTCTTACTCTAGGCACTACAGGCCTGTCCACAAAAGCAAGCCTTTGAGTTTTTAAAGCCTGGTGGTTGGAAAACTGAAACTATCCCAAGGAAATAAATATCCTGACTGTTAACAGTAGGACCCGCTTTAGAACCAGCCCCAAGCCTTCCTCTCTAACTAGGCTATGGCTAGCAGCAATTTCCTTGGTTGTCACATAGAAGGTGTAGGCATGCCCTTGGGACTACCTTTGCCTGCCTTTGTCAGAAAGGTATAGGCTCCCTTGGTCTGCCATTCCCTATTGCTCTCCTGCTCTCACATATCCCAAACTTAAGCAGGAATTTACAAAAGAAATGAGCTACTGGTTGACAGATGCTAAGACAGAGATATAGACAGCTGAGTCTTAATAAATACATAAGAAGAAACTTATGTCCAAACATCAACCTACATAAAGAGAACTGGTCAGAACAAATGCTTAGGGCAGAGAGATGGGCCCCAAAGTCAGGCAGAACAAGTTAATGTGAGATGATGAAACCTAAAAATCTTAAGAAAATGTAGACAACCCCATCAACCCAATGTAAACTCCTATGGATGCCCAGCCTGATAGTAACAATGACATCAGTAACAAAAGTGGAAGGGAATGAGAGACATCAGAATGCAGTGTAGCTGTAACTCAACGGTGGCCACCAATGCAATTTACTCTTGGGTATTTTATAAGCTAACAGGCGAGTTATATTCAGTTACTCGTCTCAGAAAAAAAATAAGCATGAATATTAAACTCATTATAACTGATAGGAAATCCTAAAAGTACTTCCCCAAACACAATGGTTTTAGGGCCATCCAATCAATTTCCTCCTCTCACACTCAATCTCCTCCTCTCAAACCCACACCCCCTGCTCCACAAAAAGAAAATTAAAAAACCCATGCAGGACATAGGTTAAAAAAGACACTGTCAACATCAACAGGTAAGGAAGGTGTCTACTCCCATCATATTTAGGATGCTAAATGGCTGAACATGTAGTGGACAAATGTTCAAAACCAAGAGGGCCTCATTTTTTGGGGGGTCAAGGTCCCTAGAAGAGGTTGTCTGTTCTGGAGTGCCCATTGCTACTTTTTATGATTACGATTAAACCAGAAAGTTGGTCCCTAGTTTTCTGAAGTTATTCAACACTGAGCTACAATTCTAGTAAAACACCTACTATACCTGCACATATTCATGTAGCAGTTTCATTTTTATAAATGTGATAAATTACACAAGTGACTGTTCATATATCTGTGTTTTCAGGTCCCCCACATTATAAAACTGTAAGTCAATCAGCATCTAATCAACTGTTTTATCTTCTAGACATTAATAATACAACCTTATATTATATTTGATACTTTTCTCAAGGTGCTTTCATATACATTAGCTCATAGTCATTAAAATGACATGGAGCAATAAAGATTATTTTTTAAGAAAAAGGAATGTAGGACTAGGTTTTTAAAAACTTAACTTGGTATTTCTTTATTACAAAGTGCAGAATGCTGTGCTGAGGTCTATCCCAAAGAATGGCTCCATGTAATTTAAATCACTGACTTCTATTGATAGAATGCCTGCTGTGCTTGTGCTGCCATTACTCAGCATTTGAGCCCGAAGGTCAGAGCACGAGGAGTATGTGCGGTAGAAAGTATGTGACTGTGCGGGCTGATTGTCCATCAGAGCCACTGTTCTGCAGTGTTTCACAAGGCAGCAAGAATGGCAGGAAGACCCCCACAACCAGAAAGTCAAGAGATCTGAAACTCTAGCGTGGCCCATCCAAAGCAAGTAACTTAACCATCCTCGTGTCCAATTCTGTAGCTGTAGAGAAAGGTTAGGGTACAGTGTTCAGACAGTGCTGGGTGTTGGAAACACCTGGAGGGACTCTTGGGGCACATTGGCTGATCCCTTACCCCGTTGGGAATTCTGGTCAATGCATCAGGTTTTTTTGTATTTTTTTTTTTTTTTTTAAAAATCACAGGGGATTTTGTTGTACATCCCTAGCTAAGAGTCACTGAACTAAATTTATTAATATTAATAGTAGTTAACACTTATGGAGTGCTCATTATGTGCCAGGCACTCAAGCTAAGTATCTTACATATATTATCATTTAATCCTTACAACAACCCTGAGGTAGTTTCTATTATTATCCCTGTTTTCCAATGAAGAAACTGAGGCTCAGGAAGGTTAAATGACTTGCCGTGCAGACTGGCTTTAGAGTATGAACTCTTAATCACCACCTATTCTTCATCCTTTCAACTCAAAAGCTCCATGACTTTAATTAAATAAATACAGGCTGTGCCTTAGCAGAGTCAGCATGTCTATTATTAACTGGGCACTATTTTATTAGCCAATTTCCAATTGAATTATAAGGAAATTTTAATTTAAACCCCTATATGCAGCTAGGCAAGGGGATCCACTAAAATGACCTCAATGTATAGAGGACATCTGGGAAAACACTGAATTTCTTAGGGCCAATATTTTTTAAAGCTATTATTTCTGAAAATCATGATAGAAGTCTATAGGAAAATATATATATTTTAATTTTACACAAAGCCTTTTAAGAAAATACCTCATGTAAAGCACAATGAAGATGTATTCTACACCAAATACTACATTTTAAGATAGAAATCCAAATTGAACTCATATTATCTGTACATTAAAGGATTCAAGCTATGGTAGCCCCAAGGTATGTGTATATATGTATAAAACCACTTTAGAAAGTTTTCAACATTTTGTAGAGGGCTTTTGATCCTGTTCTCTGCTTTGATTTTAAACTATAGAATTAAACTACATGTTTAGTTTCTAGATGCAGTTTTCTCTGCTTTGAATTCAAACTTTTAAATTTATCTAAGGTTATTTTTAAAATCTGGCCCTTTTCAAATAGAAAAAGGGAAAACCTAAATTATACTTTTATAGTAAGTTGACAGTGCCTCTTTAACCTGAACCCTGAGCCCTCAACTCCTGAAGTTTACATAGTTCAAGCATCATGTGGGTGGGGTGTGCTACTATTGACAATGTTGAGAAAAAGCAATTCGGTTCATGGACGCAGTGAGCACCCACTGCAGGTAAGACAGAGCCAGGTGCCACCCTGAGTAAGACACAGCCCCACCCTCAAAACTGCTCTTCAGTGAGACCATCAGGGAACTTAAATACACTCAGTAGTGTTCCTCCAACGCTTATTTTCAGAGCTCTCAAAGAAAGGTCTCTTGCTTAGTGAAAAAAAAAAAAGAAAGAAAATCCCCTGAAACACAATTACAATCCCTCAACTTGCATCACACAATGACAAGGATAAACTTTAAAAAGCAGCATATTCTAAAAGTTTTAGCTTTCCCTGCCCCACCCTTAAAAGGCTAATTGCTAAAACGATTTCAAGTTTATGGCAGTGTATGTGAAGGGGAGTAGCAAAGAAGATGGGAGGAGGACTATTGGTTTTAAATCCAAGTTAAAGGGAACTCTATCTTCTTCAACCACCACAAGGAGACTAACCACACATTTGCCTGAGCTGCATTTCTAGGTAACATACAGACAGCTCACCTCACCCCTGCGAGGAATGTCCAGGACTAGCTCCTCCCCTCTAATCCTTCTCTTGGCCTGCACCTCCTTTCCAGCAGCCATGATAAAAAACAAGGTTTTCTTTATGATGCAAAAACAGTTTTCCCCCTTTAGTATTCTAGCTCAATTAATATAATCTCAGCAGTTCTAAATTTCATAATCTGCCACTGAGCAAAAAAAAGAAAAGAAACCATTCAGCATAACACTTCACTAAAGAGCTTTTCCAGGAGGCTCTCAAAAGGACAGTTCTGCCCTTATTTGCAAATAACCCAGAAGAACGGGTATCATTACTTTCATTACTAGATTAGGAGATGGGACTGTAGCTTGACTGGATCGATGACAGCCAGGAAGAAAATTCACTGTTGATCAATGATGAATTCCTATCTTCCTAATATTCCTTTGAAAGGAAAAAATAACGTATTTATTTTTTTCTTGTACTGGGTTCTCCTTGGGAGAAGGGGGTCATAAAGCTTTAAAAAGGGAATGAAGTGGTAACTGGAATTAGACATGATTATTGAAAATATTAATATTGGTTAATGAGATTTAGTTCTCTGCAATCTTAATTAGCTTCCATCATTATAAATGAATATGGAAATAAAGGTCCATTTTTCAAAGGCAAAACATATTTAAGGGTTAAGTCATTAGGTTTCCAGGATCTAACTGATGTTGCCTGGAAAAGACGTTCTCCTTCACTTATACGTTCTTAAAACACAGTGTTAAAATAAATAGCAAAGATTCCCAATATGATCTTTACAAACAAGTACAATGATAGTGTTGGGGGGAGGTATGAGAGAGAAAAGCATGTGAGAATAATTTGGGGTGATTCATTTGAAACCCAGAGAGAGAGAGAAAGAGAAAGAATGTTTCTCCCTACGTTTTACCTAGATTGGGTCGAAGGTGATAAGGGTAAAGAAAGGTACAAAGAACAGCCATGAGAACCAAGACAGCATCTCCTCTCAGTCACAGACCTCTGGGCCTGGCTGTTGGGTTTAGAGACCCTTTCTTGGGTATTTTAGTTGACAAAGAAAAAACAGTTGCTCAAGCCCTTGACTGTCACTACACGGGAACTGTATCAGACAAGGATTGCCCAGTGAGAGCCTGTCCATGACCACCAATTTCAAAATCAGTGTTGGTTAACACCCCTAATGTTGCCAGGAATAAAGGAAGACAGCCTGCTCGCAAGGGGCAGAGAAGAACCACTGAAGAGACCCCTATACCCACGGTTCACAGAGAGGCACCAACAAGCAGAAAGCCAGTCCTGGTCCATTAGGAAATACTGGACTGGGCAAAGTGACTTCTGCTGATTAATGTAAGGTTTTAGGAGGTTTCAATCTGTCCAGACCTCCCAGCTTTCTTTACTTGCTGCACCAATTAATACACCAGTGGGAAACAGGACAGGAACATACTAGTAGGGCCACATTTCCCGGTTTTCTGATTCTGTAATTGGCAGTTCTTACTTGTGGAAACAAGGCTTAATAGCTGCTTCCAACAGCCATGAACGAAACTTCTCTTAGTACATTCCCAGCTTTCCTTTCTTCGGTTCCAGCCATGTTAGTTAGGTGAACTGGAACATCATCACCAGTAGTACCACCTGGAGCCCCAAGCCAGTCCTCTTCTGTGTGGAACAGTGCGAGTGCTGCAGAGGCCCACTGACTGGGCCATCTGGTGGCCTTGCTGAGGCAGCCCTGTCTACCACCTCACCTCTTCTGAGGACAGGCTGGATTTGGTTCTTCACAGCACCACACACACGTTCCCTGATGTTCCAATGCAGCTTCCAATCCTGTCCACAACTGCCCTACCCCCATCTAATTTCCCTCTGCTGTGAGTTTTGTTTTTGTTATTTTTGAGATGAACCTGTAAACGTGAGATCTCAGAGATCTGAGGTACTTCACATAAACACACTCAAGTATCAGTCTTCCATTTTTTGAAAACAAGAACACAGGAAAACAAGTCCCTCTCCCTCTCCCTCTCCCCTCAGGAGTGTGTGCATCTTCCCGAGGCTGGCAGTGGCTACCTCTGCACCACATCACTGATCTCCTGCACACACGACAGTAAGTTATTCAGGACAGGGTTTGCCCCAGACACGCCAGCAGCGGCTGATGATACCTGCAGCTCCTGCAGGCTGAGTTCCAGTTTGCTCACAGCCTCTCGGAAGGCAAACTTGTTGCGAGTCTGAGGGATGCAGTCCACGTAGCCTGAGCAGTAGTCGAGCAGCTGGTGTCCGGTGTCCACCAGCTGGCTGTTGGGCACCGGCTCCGTGATTGCACTGGACAGTAGGTCAGCACATTCCAGCAGGGCCTCTTTGCTGATTTTGTCTGCTGAGATTTTCTCAGCTGCCTGTTTGGTTTTTCTCAGAGCCACTTTAGTACCTGCTGTGCCATTGGCCATTTTGGCTGGTGAGATGGAAGATGCGGGCAGAGGCACTTGAGGTGCGGGCATCACAGGTCTCCCAGTTTTCCCAATGGAGGGCACAGCCCCAGAGGCTGCCCTTTTCCCTCCTTCCTGTGTCTCTGACATGGGCTGTCCTGCAGTCAGGGCAGCCGGCTCTTCCGCAGGGTCCGAGCACACAAACGGGTGCGGCAGTGGTCTCATCACTGGTGGTGGGGGTGGGGCACACTTTGGTTTCACCCGTCGTGGTCGGTCCTTGTCTCCAGAAGACGTGACCTGATGTTCAGATAAGAGCTTGAATTTATTCCCCTGAGAGTCTGTGCCAATGAGCTGCATGTCAGCTGGAGTGTGCTTCAGAGTGGGTGAGATGAGGACGGGCACTTTGTGGTTGTGAGTGGTTGGGAGGCCTGCTGCAGCCTTGGCTGGAGAAGACCAGCCCGCCTGCTCACCATCCTCTGGGACTCCAGTCATGCCAAGTCGTACCCCACCATTCCTCTCCTTGTTCTTTGTGGCAGCTGCCACTCCAGCCACCCCCACCCCTGGAGAGTCCTTCTCTGTAATGGCTGGATCCCCAGAGGGGGCTCTCAGAGGAAGAGCTGTGGCCCCTCTGGGCAGAAGTTTGGCTTTTGGTCTCTCCCTGGCTGGAGCAGCAGCTTCCTCTGATTTTTTTGGAAGCGTGTCATTGGCCCTGTCCACATTCTCTTCTGGCTGAGAAGAGGTGGACACTGTCCTTTCCAGCTGGAGTTTGGACCTCTGGCAGTTCCTGGGAAGGGTCATTGCCATCCTATCCTGCTCTGGAAGCCCTGAGGACATGGAAGATGTAGAGTTTGACCTTGGAAAAGGCTTGGAAGTGTCATCACTGGCTGTGGGTTTACCTGCTCGTAAGCCCAGTGTCTTTTTGATTAAGCGTGGTGTAAAGAAGCCTGTGATGCCAGACCACCCACCCCCGGTAGCGCCACTGCCCCCACCCCCACCACCATCGTCACTGCAGGGGTTCCTCTGCGCAAAGCTCCCCCCGAAGCACTTGGGTGGCACCAGATTCGCCTCTTGCTGGGCAGGAGAGAAAGAGAACCCCTCAGCATGCTGTAGAGGCACAACAGATGAGAAGTTACCCGTGAGTTCATATTTCTTGTGGGGCTGATTCTCCATTTCTCGGAAGGAGCTGCTGCGTTTGGGGGGTGTGGGAGCATTTCTCTTTTTCATGAAGGAGCTGAAGAAGCCTCCCTTCCTGTCCCTGGTGAAGCATGTCTCTTTGGCATCTTCCAAGAGGCTGCTGGGTGACTTGTCTCTTTGCTTTCGAGGCAGTGCTGGGGACCCACTAGGGGCCTGTACACTTCTAATGAACCCTGATGAGAAACAACCAATCAGTAATGTAAAAGACAAGTAGTCACTCCACTACATCTGAGTTGTCAGCATCTATTCAATATCAGGTAAATGTTATCATTTCACACTGATTAATGGTTCCAAATGTGATGTGGGATATAAATGGGAAGAAACACCTTGCTAGTTTTTACCTGGGCCTGTATCTTTTCTCTAAAAAGTACAGTATAACCTGGCCTCATCTATCAGGTTCAGTGAACTGTTTGCCAGAACTGTAAAGATGGTACATATTTGGGAATCAAGAATTAAGGAAATGAAGTGGGAGGCAGAGCTGCATGCCGGGTACACAGATCAGGTCTACTAACACTGGCAATGCAGAGCTGAGACTGAATGGTCGGTAAAACAGATGCCAGCCATACTTTCCTCAAGAAAGATAGGCAGAAAAGTTGAAATAGAAGCATCATAACCCATGGTTCTTTAAACAAGGCCTGCCTAGGGACCCATACCTGGTGCTGAATTGGAAGCAGAGTTTTCTGTGACATCTTGGGCGCCTTCAATATTTTCCTTGTTCTCCACCTGCTTCTTCAGCGTCCGGGTCTTGGAAGGAAGTATAGGTAATTGGGGCAGGTATGGAACAACAGCTGAAGAGGCGGCGGCTCTCCCAAGCTCCTCAGCTACCTCTGTGAGGAAGACAAGGGGACAGATAAAAAGAACAGTTTCATGACAGAGAAAAGGAGTAAGCCCCCCACCCCAAAGAAAGGCATATAACTGAGAAGAAAACTAGAGAACAGAGTACTAAAATGTACAAATGGAACAACAGAGAATATACTCTTTTTATCTGGCTTCTTCTTTTAAAGATGTATTTTTTATTGTTTTTGACAGAGAGAGAGAGAGAGAGAGAGAGAAGGGGGAGGCCCAGAACAGTCTCCATAGTTGCATATCATTGATTTTTCCACATAGTTTAATTCCACAGGTGGGCGCAACGCTGTACAGGGCAGGAACTGGGCCGGGGTTTCACCCCAGTGAGAAAGCTGAACTGGGGGCACTCCCCAGATCAGCATATGGGTCCACTCGGGCCAGGGCTAGGATTCAATCCTCGGTCCCCGGGGCTGCAAAGTGAACACTCAACCCATTGAGCCATCCTGGCTTCCCCTGGCTTCTTCTTTTGCTCAACATTATGTCTGTGCATTCATCCACATTGTGGCATGTGGCAGGAATGTTTTCCTCAGTGCTGTGTATTGGTTTAAATGTGTGAAAACACCAAAATTCATCTACCCTTCTCTTAATAAATGTTTCCAGTTTTTGGCTATTATGGTATGTTGCTAGGGACATCCTGCTACATCTTTTGCTCCACAGCTGCATGCATGTCTATTGGGTGGGTCATGGGTGTACATAATTCAGCTCTGTTGGGTTCTGCCCAACTGTGTCCCCAAATGACTGCCCCAATCTGTACTCCCACTACCATTGTATAAAAACCCTGCATGCTTGCCAGAGTTTTACATTATCAAGTTTTTTTGTGCGGTTTTAATTTTAGCCATTTTGGGGTAGGTATGTATCGGGATCTCTTTTTATTTTATACTCTGATGAGGACTGATGTTGAGCGTGGCTTCATATGCTTACTAGTCATCTGTCTATCCTCATTTACTAAGCTATTAAGGGGCTAAACAAAGCAGACAGATGGCCGCAAATTCTTTTATTTTTTGGTTGAACCTTGTACTAAAAAGGAGGGTAGATACATTCCACTCCATTTCATGCAAACGAGTTTCCAAAAAAAGTGTTCACTTATTAGTGCTCACAGAACCTTGTGGGTTCTGTGGCTTTTACTGAGGTAAAGACATACTTTGCTATTCATCTCTAAACAAAAATGAAGCAAGCAGGATCAGTTAAATTGCAAAATTTTATAATTACTTTAAAATATTATTTTGGTAATTATTTTTAAAAATTAACATCTCAGACGAGTAGGTACATGGCATGTAACCCAAGCCAAGCCAATGAGATTCCTTTCACACCAGCTGGGAGACAGATGTGACCTCAAGGATGCTATATCCAATGCAACTTGGAGATTTCTGAGGATGAGCCCAACGGAGAAGCAGAACTAAAGAGATATTGGGCCTGGTTGGTTGTGGGAAAGGGGAAAGAGGAAGATTTCAAGCTGCCCACGTCCATGGCTTCACCTGATCCTGAGGTTCGCACCACCCTGATTTTCCTGGTTTACGAGCCAATAAATTATCTTATGACTTAAGAAAGTTTGAGTTAGGTTTCTTCCACTTACAACTAAATACATCTTTTTAAGGTAGGAACTGTCTTATCTCTCTCTGTGTCCTCAGATCTAGCACAATCTTGCCCACAGATTAAATGCTTAATAAAATATAGGCTGAATAAAGCTAAAATTTTTGTTTAGCAATTCTGAATTGAAGTTAGATTTGAAAACTGGTAAGCGTTAATTTTCTAAAAGGATATAGATAACATTTTCAAGAGAAGTAGAAATATTTAACTAAGGACTCAACAGAAGTTAAAAGTTGATACAGAAGCACCAAAGAAGTATACCAGACTGGCTGATATTCCTGACTTCTACCACTTTGACTCCATAGGCAGGAAAAGCACACAGCAGAAAGAAGAGAGCTGTGAGAAGATGACCGCCAAGTCTGGCCCAAAGGGCTAGCTGCACCCTCCCCAACCTGCAGGAGGTCCACATATCAAAGGACTAGGATGCAAACACTTATTATTAAACTTTGGTGTCTTACTTTCTCCTTTCTTCTTACCCAGACTAGATAAATCACTAAGGAAAGAAGACAAAAATAACCTTGCCTGGTTTCTTCTAATATTTTTAAACTTGAACTTAAGCAGTAAGTTCTCTGTTCAATTATGAAGAGAAGGCAATTATTTGAAAAATATGTATAAAATTCTGGAACTGTATCCAAGTGTCTATTAGATAAGTATAACTAAGAATTTTGTGTTTTTGGCTCTCTAGAAATAGCCTCTTTTTATAGCAAGTAAGTTTACTGTGTGGTTTATGCAGATAATTTTAGAGAGGCACTATACACAAAAGAAACTGCCTATATTTATCTATCTACTTGTTTTTTCAATAAGAGTTCTCACTGTTCATTGCATAACTTAAGATGCTCATTCTAAATTCTTTTCCATGTCAATATTTAAGAATATCATTTAAAATTTTTAATTATATGGATGTAATAATTAATAACCCAGTATATTATTTAGACTGGTCATAATTTTTCAATATTATAAACTACTCTGATGTTATATCCTTGTAGCTAAATCTTTGTTGTAACTATTATTTATTTCATAGAATCATTTCCAGAAATAGAATTTCTGGACATTGCTTTTATAACTTGATTTAACCTGGCAGGTGTGGTTCAGGGAGCTGAAATATTTCCCCTACTCATTTTTCCCTCTTCTCTTTGCTACATAAGTGTTAATGCTTAAAGAATTACTAAACTTATTCTCTTTATAAAGAAAGTGAATTAATTTCTAATTAAAATATAATTTTAATATTAAAAATATGGAGACACAAAGACATTTAAAAAGGCAAAACAAGAATAATGAAGGCCAAGGATTCAATTATCCTGAAATGAAGATTCACACCACAAGAGCCTATCAGTTTTAAAATATGATCAGCACCACCACCCAGAACTAGCCACCAACAGAGATTCACCAGCTTCTCACCTTCAGAAATGCTGGAGTCATGGAACATGGTTTCAAAAGCTTGATGTGTTTCAGCAAAAGAGGGCCTGTCAGCAGGGCTCCACTTCCAGCCTGTGCAACAAAAGGACATACTAAAAGCTCCTTGAAGGAATTAAGTATCTGGTGGCATATCTGACAGTGAGTCCCACGCATCACGGCGAGTGCTTGTGAAGCAGAGTTACAGCATGTGCACAATGGTAGCTGAGGAAGCTGCTATGAGGTTCCAGACTCAGAGGGTAATGAACCCACTACCTAGGGCAAGCCCTTCTCTGCAGCCTCAGATCCTATTTTCTCCACATATAGGAATGAAGGGGGTTAGGGAGATAGTTTAGAAAATGGCAAGTTTTGTTTTACTAGAAAAATAAAAGTTAAACCTGTCTTGAAACTCATTCTAACCTCATATATCATCAACTGTACATATTCAAAAATATAACAGGATTACCAGAAAGAAGGAGCTTAGTGTTCACATTTGACAAGGACAGGGCAGTAAACAATGCCAATACTAATTGAGAAAATAAGATTTATGCTCAAACACAACTGCAATTTAATTCACTACTTATCTTACTTTTTCCATCTTCAAGAAGTCAGATGCTTTCTTTCATCACAGAGGTTACTTTCATGTATTCTCCATAGTCTTTAGCAATCATTTTTATCTAGTTCAAAACAGTCCTCTCCTCTAACCTAAACTCTAAATCCAATTTCATTATCCTATTAAACATGCAAATATTTTTTGGAAATTGAGTCAATATTCAGGCACTGGACGGCAACTCTTAGGATTCCAGTACAACTCAATGATATAGCATATGGTGGGTCAACAGGCTGATCAGTAACCAACTATGTCATGAGGTTGAACTCAATCTAACAACATTGAGAAGAAAAATGTTTCCAGTTTTGCTAATCACCCTAGATTGCTGACTTAAACCTTCAAAATTAAAATACGCAAAAATACTCACATGCTCTCATAAGTTCATAAACTTTAGGAGGGCACCCTTCGGGCTGTTCCATTCGATATCCTTTTTCTAGTAGATCATAGACCTGAGACAGGTCAATACCTGGATATGGTGACATTCCATATGTAGCAATTTCCCACAATAGTACCCCAAAAGCTGCGTAAGGGATGAGAAAAAAACCGCTTAGTGTGTATTCTCTGATTTTTTATCTTAGACCATTAGGTAACTTATCTTCTAAATTTCAGGTAACATTCACTTATCCAAAGTACACTCTTCTAATTATAGCATGATTTATCCTTTTAAGATACCCTCCACAGAAATACTTCAGGAGTAACCTCAAAATGATTTTGTTTAAATTTCCCATTTTTTATTTTCATGTAGATTTCCTTTACTACAATGAAGGAGAATAAACTATGACCATAAGAAGTCTGGGACATAAACTATTCTCAGAACAATCTATGATCTATTTAATGAGTTTCAGTTTTTAAGTCAGCTATTATCAGGAGTACATATTAAAATGGACTCATTCAAAACCAGACAAAACTGACACTAGAAAAAATAATTTGCTTGACTATGTTATGGGTTATTTCTGACTTTGAAATTTCTGGTAAACAGTGACTTAGAATCCTACAACTGTTTCTGTTGGCCCACAGTCCAAATTTGCAGACTTGTTCAGTTCACTGAGCCTCTACTAAATTATACTGCTTTTCAGGACAGTAGAAACAAGATCAGGGACAAAGACAAATTCTATGTGAAACTTTAGCATGCTGTCTTTGAAAGGAGGATGCTACTCTATGTCCCAGTGCTCTGGAAACAAGCAATAAAACCTAATGTGCAAAACAGGGAGCTTTACAGAGAGCAGATCATTAGAAGTCCAATGCAATATAAGATCTAGATTGTGAGTTCTCTGAAGGCAGAGACTTTTTTTACTTTCTTCTTTACATTTCTTTCTATGCTAAGTGCCTAGCACAATGTCTAGCAGACAGTAGATATTTAATAAAAGATTGCTGCTTGATTGAAGAAGGACGAGGTAATGGCAAAAGATACTGATCATATAAAAGAGAAGTTCTAAAGAATTAAGAACATTCAGCTTTCCCCATGAGAACATGCCTTGCACTAAGGAGCTCCTTCATTCCTCTCTAGAGGACAACAGGGAACACAGAAGAAGCACTTGGTGCAGAGCCCCCATTCCTACTTCATGGAGGTGAAATGCCCAGGATGCTATAAGACCACCACCATCTTTAGCCATGCACAATGGTAGTTTTGTGTGTTGGCTGATCCACTGTCCTCTGTCAGCCTAAGGGACAAGCAAGCCTTACAGAAGGGTGTTCCTCAGAAAGAAGCAACACTGAAAGTCCCCTGAACCATGATGAGTAAGTGACCATTCCAATAAACACATTTTGGATTGAAAAAAAGAACATTTACAAAGGAAATGAAATGATGCATGCAGAAAAAGTCCCTTCCATCCTTACCCCATACATCAGATTTAATTGAGAAGGTATTGTAGGCAAGGCTCTCTGGTGCTGTCCACTTAATAGGAAATTTGGCTCCAGCATGAGCAGTATAGGTGTCTCCAGTCATCAATCTACTTAAACCAAAGTCAGCCACTTTCACCACATGGTTTTCTCCCACTAGGCAGTTCCGAGCTGCAAGATCTCTGTGGGAGAGAGAATCCTAATGTGATCCCATTCAGATGGTAAGGAAAATGGTCATGAATGCTCTATTCTCGGTTCTTTGTGCTACAACCAGAGCTGTGAAGTGCTAGCAGATGCGGTAGTATTTCATGATAATTGCTAACATGGTGGAAAGGCACTGATTATATTTGTTTGTTTATTTATTTATTTATTTTTGACAGAAAGAGAGAGAGAGAGAGAGAGAGAGAGAGAGAGAGAACTGAACTGGGAGAGCTCCCCAGTTCAGCATATGGGTCCACACGGGCCGGGGCCGGGATTCGATCCTCGGTCCCCGGCGCTGCAAAGTGAGTGCTTAACCCACTGAGCCATCCCGGCTTCCCCAAGGCACTGATTATAAATCACTGGTAGAGTACTCGTCAAGAGGCAGGTATGTGATTCTGGAAGAAAGCAGGCTTCAGAAAATGGGTTCCTATTCATGAGTACAGTTGACCGGAGTTATCATCATAACATCGACTCCACCTCACAGCTGAAAATCTATATATAACTTCTGACTCCCCAAAAACTTTACTAAAAGCTTACTGTTGCCAGGAAGCCTTACCGATAACAATCAATCAATACACATTTTATATGTTACATGCATTATATACTATATTCTTACAATAAAGCTAGAAATAAGAAAATGGTATTCATAAAATCATAAGGAAAATACATTTAGTACTACACATATTTATTTATTTTTTTTAAATCTGTATAAGTGGACCCACATGGTTCTAACCCATACTGTTCAAGGGGCAACTGCACTTTGGAACAGGTTTCAGAGGTGAGCAACAGATATTTTATATAAGGGTTCAAGTTTTTACTAAGATAGAAAGCTGTTTTTTAAATCAGGAGTGTCAAATTGGCGACGTGTGTGTGTGTGTGTGTGTGTGTGTATGTGTGTGCGCGCGCGCGCGTGCGTGCAATTTTTTGTGGCCCACGATGCTCTGAAATAAAATGAAAATAGAAAATATTGTTATGAAGAAAATAGCGCTTAGGGGAGATCGAAGCAATACCATACACACAATTCCCTCGTTAACCCTATAACTACGGAAGACGAGTATACACGCGGCCCAGTGCCTTTCCTGGGGGCCTGTGGTTGTATATAAACACGCCGACTCAGTTCCAGCAACGTCTGTAAATGTGATGTGGCCGGCGTGAATATTGCTTGTTGCACCAAATGGACCGTGTTTTAATTGAGTTTGACATTCCTGTTTTAAATTAAACCACTAGATGGAGCAGAAGGCTCTTAGAACAGCAAAGGCCCCCATTAATGTTTTAAATAAGCATACAGTAGGTTTGTAAGTGTGAAATAACATTGTAAGGGCCTTGTAAAAGGGAAAATTACTTTCCTGTATCATCTGAAAATTTTGGAGAATGTTCTCCCATTCTTCCCTTTATTTGCCTGACAAGGTAGCTTCATGACCAGTCAGTCAGGTTTTACATACCTGTGGATGAAGTTCTTCTTCTCTAAATACTCCATTGCAGAAGAGATCTGGGTGGCCATGTAGAGCAGCACAACTGCAGTCACCTCTTCTCGGTTGCATTCTCGGAGATAATCAAGCAAATTCCCATACGGCATGTATTCAGTCACGATGTAAAATGGTGGCTCCAAAGTACACACACCTGACAGTTAAGAATGAAGCTTGCTTTACTGGTATATACATACTCAAATACTCCAAACCATTTAGGCAAAATAGTAAACAGTGCTGAAAATCTAGTTTGGCTGTAATCTTTTCCCTTGTCATCCCATTCTCTGAAAATAATACAGCAGGGTTAAGAAGTTCGTTGATAAGGGTGTCTCTACTTCCATTATATAATTATGAAATTTTTTTATTTTATTTTTTTGAGACAGAGATAGACAGAGAAGGGGTAGGTTCCAGAGCAGTCTCCATAGTTGTACTGCATCAGTTTTCAACATGGTTTCATTCCACACAGGTGGTCAGGGACCACACAGGGTGGGAACTGGGCTGGGGGCCTCTCATATGGGAGGCATGCCCCCTTGAGCTAGGGGCTGAATCAGGGGGTGAGAACCAAACTAGAGGCCTCCCACATGGGAAGCACACCCCAGTTCAGCACATGGGTCTGCATGGACCAGGGCCAGGATTCAATTCTTGGTCCCGCAGGCCGCAAAGCAAGTGCTCAACTGGCTAAGCCATCCTGGCTTCCCCATGGAAATTCTTATTCATTTGCTGTTTGGGCAAAAGCAGAGTTCCTTGTAGTAATTCCATAAGGGTCAGGAAAATCAAAGTTTGTAGCATTTTGCCTGTGATTCCCATCAACTGGGGTATAAAAATGTTTATCTAACAGTAACTACAATTGTGCATACGCTAAAGATTATGTGAGGGGATGCCGGGATGGTTCAGCAGGTTAAGCGCTTGCTTGTATTGCAGCCCTGAGGTCCAAGGATTATATCCTGGCCCTGGCCCTGGCCCATGTGGACCCATATGCTCAACTGAGGTATGCCCCCAGTTCGGTTCTCTCCAGGGCGAGCTTCCCATGTAGGAGGCCCCTAGTGGGGATGTGCCTCCTACAAAGAAGGACCCCCAGCCTGGTTCATGACCTGCACAGCCCAAGCCCACCTGTGGAGTGAAACTAAATTGAAAACTATTGATATACAACTATGGAGACTGCTCTTGGCCCTCCCCCTTCTCTCTGTCTTTGTCTGTCTGTCTCTCTCTGTCAAAGCAATAAAAATAAATCTTAAAGAAAAAAAAAAAAATTATGTGAGCCTAGCATATAACAATGCTTTGTAAAAAGATTATAATTGCTTCCAGTCAAAAATTTCACTGACACATGACAGATTCCTTGTAAAGAACCAGTAAGAAACTACATATTTGGCTCAATTTGAATACCCAAAGAAAGTGGACTGAGTTGTTTGTTTTTTTTTAAAGCAAAGGGTTCAGACACAGGCTTCTCTGCGACCTGAACAAGTAAGTAATGGGTGTGGTCACAATTTTTAATCTGTTTCTTTTGAATAGTCCTTTGTTTAATGTCTCTATTTTGTGAAAGTATTTTGTGAGTTTTTGGTTTGGAATCATTGTGAATGACTGAACTTTGAATCTGGGGCAATTACCACAAGCTGGGCAGTTTTATACATTGCAATCAATCCAGGCCACTGTTTCTTGGGTAACTTTTAAACCCAGAGCCTGCTGTTTAAATGACAACATTTATGGAAGTAGATTCACACATGGCGCTTTCACCATGGTAATTCAAAAGGAGGATTTGGAGATAACATGGTACGGAGACAGGCATTGTGAGGAGATCTATGGTTGAGGCAAGCTGACTCACCTAACAGCTGTACCAGATTTGGATGCTTGATTTCCTTCATCACTGCAGCTTCTTTCAGGAACTCCTCCACCTCCATGGTATCTTCCTGGAAAGGGGGAAAGGTAAGAAAGAAAAAGAGAAAGGGATAACCCCCCATCTTAATTACTTGAGTCAACTCACAATCCTAAAACTTCAGCTTTAAAAGGGGCATCTTTGAAAATTTTAGCATATTACTTCAAGGAATCTTATAACCAAATATGCTATACAGAAGTCCATTTAAGAAAGATGTCCCTGAATTTACCCCCAATATTTGAAACAAGTAAAAATCAGTAGAGTTAACAAAATTCAGGAATCATGTCCTATCACAACTGAAACTTGGGAAACCTGGATGATAACTCGGTTCTCTAATAGTTTTCTTTCCTAGATATCTCAGCCTTTGAAAGAGGAGACAGAACAGTTTGCTGTTTACTTGTTTGGCTTCCTGACAAATTCCTTAAGGAGCAATGCATGTTTGCAAGGCCTTGCATATTGTTACACACTCAGAATATGCTTAATAAATATTTGCTAAAAAGAACTGGCCGCTACTCATAGCTGAAAAGCAGCCCTTCCAAGTGATATGGCAGAGCTTTGAGGCATACAAGAGTATCTTTAGAGCATGAGATGAGGGACAACCCTGTAATGTGATACCAGGATGCTTAAAGAAGAGCAAGTGGCATCGGGAAAAATGATTTCTGTGAATATTAAGAAGAAATTATCTAGTCTCATCAAGATGGGGGAAACAAGAGGCAGGAAAATACAGGACAAAACCAGAGTGGGGAGGAGGAGGAGGGGAAGGGAGGAAAGTGAGAGCGAGAGCTAGTTTTGTCCTATAGGGGTCATTGTGAGGAAGCATGTTTTGCTTTTATAACTTGTAATTTTCTTCTAACCGCCCACTAAGACTTACATGCACAGCCTATGGAGACAAACTGTCCCTACATGTGGGTTTTCCCACACTGCTGTGAACAACCTGCCCTTGCATTGTTAGCAATGGCACGAGGGCTGATGATCACAATATGCTGATGTGCTTGGAACCAGTGGGTGGAAAGTGTTCCAGAGCTAAAGATTGGCATGTTGATATTTCCAAGTGATTCTGCACAAAAGAAAAAGATACCTGAGAACTGTAATTCTCAGCAACCCACCTTCAATGTTTTCACAGCAACCGTCAGGCTATACTTCTTCCAGACGCCAACGTAAACCTCTCCATACTGACCACCCCCAAGTTTGTGCTTCATGGTAATATCTGTTCGTTCCATTTCCCATTTGTCATGGATGGGGGACACACCATAAACTGTAGGCTTGTTACACTTGGGTGCAGGGTAGTGTAATGTTGTCACCAGCCCATCAGCCACTGTGGAGTGATGGTGAACAAGCTCTGCCAAGGTGCTGAAGCGGCTCTCAGCAGTTACATACACCTAGTGGGAACAAAAGAAAAATGCTAAACCAACTTGACAAGAGACCAGAAAAAAAATTTAAAGCCCATTATTCACTGGTCTAAAGATATGAAACTAGGAGGTTATCTTATGGAGGTAAATGAAAGAATTAAATGATGATGGCAAGGGAAAACACAGAACTTCTATTTAATCTTACTTAAGCTATTCTTCCTATGCATCCTAAATCAGCTCTAGTCTCAGAAAAATAAAACTTCCAAGATACCTCTATGGATCATCAAGATCATTGGTCTTCAAATAGTTTTAAGCATGAAGACTGTGGAATGCAAATATAACTAGACAGATAGAGGAAGAGATGCTTGACTAAAGTGGGCAAGAGGAAAGTTGGCCTCCTATAAAAGTTTATGAAATATTCCCTCAGAATCTTGCATAGAACATAATTTGTAAGCCACTAATCTCAATTTTTTTTTGACCAGAGAAGGCACCTAAATGTATAATTTTAATTTATTAGTATGTGCTTTGGGTGTCTAAGTCATTAAAAAAAAAAAAGAGCCACAATTTTATTTCAGTAAGTTAAGAAAATAGTTCATTTATAGTGGTCAATAACAAGTGTAGTGATGCCGGGATAGCTCACTCACAGGCTGAGCGTTTGCCTCATGGCTGTGAGGTCCAGGGATCAAATCCCAGCCTCGGCCCATGAAAAACTCACATGCTGAACTGTAGTGCCATATCCCATGCAGTAGGCCCCCAATTCACACCCTGTGAAGCCCCACGTCCACCTGTGTGGGATGAAACCATGTCACAACTAATGCTGTACAGCTATAGAGACTGCTCTGGGCCCTCCCCCATTCTCTCTCTCTTTCGCACCTTCTCTCAAAACAATAAAATAAATCTTGGAGAAAAAAAGTGTAAAGTCAGTCTTCAGTCATATCTCCCAAGGCAGTTTGTTTATTTAAAAAAACTAAAAACTAAAATATATGGTGATGGAAAGAAAACTGACTCTGGGTGGTAAACACATAACACAACACATAGACAATGTACTACAGAACTGTACACATGCAGTCTATGTAATTTTTACTAACCAATGTCACCCCAATAAATTTAACAAAAAAAAAAACACCTTGTATACACAAAAGTATACAATAGGCAGAGAACTGCTGATTTTTACAAAATGAACTTACCCATGTTAACATCTCCCATACCATAATTTTAACATCACCAGCACCGCAGAAGCTTCCCTCGTGCCCTCCCAGCTATTTACCCCTGCAAAGATAACCCACTCTGCTGCCTTCTAACACCTTAGATCAGCTTTGCCTGCTTCTGAACTATATACAAAATGAAATCATACAGTATATATTGTTTTATATCTGCTTTCTTTCACTCAACTTCTTTTTATTGTGATATAATTCACACACCATAAAATTCACCACTTTCAAGTGTACAGTTCAGTGGTTTTAGTATATCTACAGCCATCCAACCACTGACTGTTAGCAGTCATTCCACTATTCTCTTCCCCATTCCCTAGTAATCACTAATTCCTTTCACTCAGATTCATCTATAATGGGATCAGCAAACTTCTCTGTAAAGGGCCAGATAGTAACTGTTTTAGTCTTCTGGCCATAGTACCTCTGTCATAACTACTCAAATTTGCTATAATTATGAGAAAGCAGCCACAGATAATAAACAGATGAATGTGGCTATAGTCCAATATATTCCAATAAAATTTTATTTAAAAGAACAGGTAGCTGGCAGGCCACATTTTTTCCTGATAGTATGTACAGTAGTACTATGTTCATTTTGTTGTTGTATGAGATTCCATTTTATGAATATACCACAATTAATTAATTCATTCTATTTCTGTTAAAAAAACAGTGGGTGTTTCTAGTTTTTGGCTATTACAATTAATGATACTGTGAACATTCTTGTGCATGCCTTCTGTATACATATGCACACATTTCTGTTGGGTATATAATCAGAAGTAGAGATGCTGGGTCTCTATTACATTATTATTACTAATCTGATTTTATTTGGTTCCGTCAAGAGACAATATGTCTGTAAGGTAGTGCAAAAAGAATTAATAATTTACTTATTTCCTATTTTGCAGCAGCTTATGTTTTATGAAAATTATTTTATTCAATCCCCACAAAAATCCAATAAAGTGGGATGGGAAACTGAAGCTTATGTAAGGTCAGAAAGTTAGTAAGTAAATGGTAGAGTTACATAGCAAACCAGGTCTGCTTGCTCCAAAGCCTGTGCTTTTTCCCTATTAAGCATATTACAGAGGGAAAGAATGGAAGAAATAACTCAAAGTTTATTGTTCAGTAGAATCACTGACATAACCCTATCCTTTACAATTTATTAAGTAAAACAGTTCCATTCTAAAATGGTTGATGTTCCCCACATATAAATTGCTAAACGACTGATGCATCCATTTATATTAATAAACGACACCAATCTAAGGGCTAAAGTCTTACTTTGTGAACTTTCTGGTAAAGATTATTGTATTTTTCAAAGATACAAGATTGATATTATAAATTCTATACAATGTACACAACATACTGAATGTATATGTTTATCTGCATAGTGATGATTAGAACAGCTAACTTATCCAGCAATTTCCTTCAGTTTTCACTTTCACATCTAGCTCAATAAACTATTAATAAAATACTGTTTTAAATTTCCATTATTATTTTCTTTTGAAAAGAACAAGCTCTCTAACATGCCAAACAGCCCAAATTCACACCAGTACCATATTTTCCGGCGTATAAGACGACCGGGTGTATAAGACGACCCCCTAATTTTACAGTTAAAACATAGGTTTAGGCCTATATTTGCTGTATAAGACTACAGCCTCGGAAGTGGGGGGTAGTCTTATACAGCGAATATAGGCCTAAACCTATGTTTTAACTGTAAAATTAGGGGGTCGTCTTATACGCCCGGTCGTCTTATACACCGGAAAATACGGTAATTTTATTTCATGCTAGACATAAAAACTCTATTCTTCTGTCTCTCTGAATACAATTTCTAAAGAGCAGCCAGTCCACACCTAGCAGGGGTTACCAGTCTTACCTTGCCATCCGTGGTGGTATTGATCCTGTAGTGGTACACACGGCCCTCATACCTGAGCGAGATGGAGAGCTGCCCAGGGCTGCTCTCACTTTCTCGCACCAGGAAACTTCCATTGATTAAACTGCTGAGTAGATACTCCGCTGCACTGCGTGACACAGGCCCATGGTACCAGGAATGTTTCTCCAGGCTGTTCACTGGTGTGATGTAGTTGCTCGGCACCCAACCTTGGCCATTCTTCGAGCGAACTTCACTCCACTCACCATTCTGGTTGTAACCAAGGACTCGTAACTTTTCACCTAGCCATGAAGTCATCACAGAATAAAAGACAAGATGTTACAACTTCATCTCAAACAAAAGCAGTCTATTATTAAACTTTAAATTCATTAAAAAATGAATCAGAAACTTTTATGCCAACAACATTTTTTTAAATCATGAAAACAAACTTGGCTATTCATCCTTTCTTCATTGATCTCTTTAGCTTGTAGCTTAAACAAAAGAAGCAGTTAGAAATGGCTTTCTGGCATTTACTACAGGTTTTTAAAGGTTGTTTAAAACATACATCAACTAAAAAATGTCTTCAAGAAACTGTGTGTATGTTAGTAAGGTAGAATATAAAGATATAAAGGTTACAAAATGGCTGGAAAGTAACAGTCTCAATCTTCAAAAATTAAAATGCATTTTTTTCCCCAAAACAGTTTGTCAAGGAATGTAACATATTTTGGTTCAATAGTAAACAATCAAGAATTAGAAATAAGCTATGTGAAATACATTACTTCTAAATTTCACTTGGTCCCAAGGCAACAAAACCATCAATATAAACAAAACAAAAGCACAGACCACAGCATGGAACTTTCAGCAATGTTTTCAGAAAAAAAATTGGGGGATGGGAGGTGAGCAGTGAGGACTCCCACCACAGTCTTGCCCAGGACTCAAGTTTTAAAATAGTTGTAGGGGAAGCCGGGATGGCTCAGTGGGTTAAGCGCTCACTTTGCAGCACCGGGGACCGGGGATCGAATCCCGGCCCCGGCCCGTGCGGAACCATATGCTGAACTGGGAGCTCCCCCAGTTCGGTTCTCTCTCTGTCTCTGTATCTCTCTCTCTCTCTGTCAAAAATAAAAATAAATAAATAAATAGAATACTAAAATAGCTGTAGTTCCAGTTTCCCTCCCATGCCACATGAAGAGTGAGTTGCTCCCATTCATTCCTCTAGAATGAGTGTGTGGGAGGGAAGCTGAGTCTGTCTGATGCTGGAAACCAAGACTCTGATTACTCAGAGTATCTTTGCTCTCCACTTCAGTGTCCTTCATGGCTCCATTAAAGTTGTGAACATCAACTTTAGACTCCGTTAACATGCATCTTACCCCTATACTGGCAGCACAGACAAAACAGGGAAGATGAAAGTGGTGTCATTTGTAATAACTGATCATCTAAAGGTCTTAGACCCCTATCTCTGAGAGATAGATACAAGCATTGCTATAGAGTTCACACTCATATTTCAGTGTCAGAAAGCAGGAAAAAACCAAATCAATCAAAAGCACATGGCCCAGTAGTTATTAGGCAAAGGATACTGAGAAAAAAAAACCTCAAAATCATTATTCTGGCAGCCATCTAACTTTTTTCAGTGGCCTACAGAAATGTTGTCCATAGGATAACTTTCTTTTAGCCTCTACTATAACTCACCCAAGATACCAGGATATGAGACATCCAATGAAAAAATGCACACATTGTGTGTGTGTGTGATATACATATACATATAAAAACACACATATGTACCAATGGATAGGAGTGTGGGTGGTGTGGTAAATGCACAAATGTATAAATACTCCCCAAACACATTTGCAGGGAAAAAAATCTTAGTGCTCCTAGAAAAAAAAACAAAATAAAACATGTTGCTCTGTAGTTTTTCTCTTGTACTCCACAAGAACTGGAGGAACTAAAGACTAAGTAGTTTACTAAGTCTATTATTGCTTCCTTATAAAGAACTGGTAATGACAGGTCATCACAATTAACACTCTAAGTGTTTGTTTGTTTGTTTGTTTGTTTTCCTCTCATTTGGGCAGGTAGAAGAATTTGCTCCTGGAAGTTTTGAGTACCACAGAAATTGACCAGGGGTATGGACTGTTCAGAGATATAAATGCTGGCCCTGTTGACAAAAGAATCCTAGGAGAATTTTATTTCTTAATTCAAGTAAAATGTCATCTTAAAAGAAAAAGGAGATAAAATAAGTATTGTGATTTTATTTTTAAAACATACTTTCTTGTCTTTAAAATAATAAAATAGCTTTAGCAAGACATCATTTTATATTACTAAGAACTTGATATAAAAATCTGGCATTTCAGGGGTTTTAAGAGAAATCACTTTATATTTAAGGTAAAGAATGAAAGAAAGGGACTCCCCACTCCTTGAGCTGCACACTAGTGGTTGCCATAACTGGTAAACGAGGAATCAACAGACTTTCTTTTGTTTCCCTGGAGAATGAGATATCTTGGAAAATATTAACATGCAAATTATATCTAGGAAAGAGTGTTCTGAGTCACTACTCCATAAACTTTTCCACTGAAGTATTATATCAGTAAAGGTATAAGAGTGTGTTGTAGCCCAACTACAGCAAAATATAAAATTTTTTGAAGTCCTTTGTTTTATCCTAAAATTTTGTGTAAAAATTGCCTTCAATGCATGAATGATACCCACCACACACATACAAATACCATCACCATCCCACCCCCAAAACTACCCAAAATCCTTAAGTAAACCCACTGACCCCGCTTTGAAACCCCCTTACACATATATACATGCCATCACATCTACTCTGAGACATATCTATAATCCAGTTTGAGAAACTCAGTTTTAAGGATTAATACTTTTGATGAATCTGGCTGGATTATAAAAACTGATGTATGTAAAAACTTTATTAAGGTTAACATTCCTTGAGTGGAGGCTTGTCTTCTTAATGTGGTATAATCACTCCCATTTAACCTCATTCTGAACCTTACAAATAAATGGCATGTGTCTGACAAATAATCATTTAAGTTATATTTTCATTTACTTTAAAATTATCCTGGAATATACGTTTTTTTCCCCAATAAGAGGCTTTCATAGGTTTAAAAGAATAAGCCTAGGCAAATTATCAGCCCAATTCATGTACACAATGACAAAGTCCCATACTATTTCCTTCTCATAAAAGTTCCACATTTTGTCCTTGTTCAAAAAAACCAATAATGGATGACTTTACTTGGTCATGTTCTTAGAGTTCTCTTTTATAAGAATTTACTACTGAAATAAACTACTAATCTGAGAGTATTACTACAATAGAACCCCTTCCTACTATTCCTTTCTAATCCATATAAACACAAATGAGAGAGAAGTTGTCTAGGCCAGTGCTACTCAAAGCAGGTATCTACAACAAGACAAGATGCTTGTGCCAGAATTTGAGTCACTGGGCTACCATTACATGTTCAAGATGAGAGTCTTGCTCCAAAAAAAGAAAATGTCAGCTGAACTAAATAATCAGTAGTGTACTTAGGGATATAGTTGGTTAATATTTTGGTTGTAAGTTTTTAATCTCATTGCAAACTGGTAAGAAACAGTTCTCAGGTAGTCACTCATAACAACACTGAGTAGCCCTGGGGTTTGGCAACATGACTCAGCCACAGTCACTGAGAAGAGATGCACAGTAAACCTTTCCTTTGTGACAGATGGATGTTGGCATATTACACATGGTACAGAATTCTGAGAATGAGGAAAGTTTATATATATATATATTGTGTGTGTGTGTGTGTGTGTTTTCAAGTACTTTATCTCATTTTATTCTTAAAAGGCCTATAAGTAGATAAAGTTACACTATCCGATAAACAGATTTTTAAAAAGACAATTATGAACCAAAAGTTTCTGAGCCCAAATCACCTAGCTAACTTTAGAGGAAGAATCTAAAACAGATCCCTTTAATACTTAACCACTAATGAAAACTGAAAAGTGAGAGGATGGTACACAGAAGCTCACCTTTAGTGATGCTAAGTGTGTTATCGCCACTTGCTACAAAATCATAAAGTGCAACAAAAAGATTAGGATCACTCTCAGTGGCTCCAAGCAAGTTCTCCTTGGAACTCCACCTGATGGCTTCATTCAGTGCCTGGGGTTCAACATCACAACCATATGGCCGGTGCAAGGCTTCTGAAAAACATGAAAAGAAAGGAATTCACAGTAAGTTTAACTGCTGGAAATTCATTTAAGTTCAGTACATAACACAGTATCTTAGTTGTTGGCAAATACGGACAGACACTGACAAAGACTGATGGCTCCAGGGCAGAACAAAATTGTATAGTTGTGGAATCCAAGAAGGAGCAATTGGCACTGTCTCCTAAATATGAGAGAAGTATACTTGTGGAAAATATAACAGATAGAGAAAAGAACACAAAATGAGCATTTTGCTGTGATTCACCAAAATCTGAAGTAAAAGGAAAAGCAGGTTTCTCAAAATGAAAAAAAGAAATCTCAAAAAAAAAGGCAATTTGTTTGATAAAACATGCAGAATATTTTGTTTTTGTGGTGGTGGTTTTAAGAAGGAAGAGTTATTATAAATTCTCCCAAACTACCCTCCTTCCCTTACTCTCTCCATATAAAACAAACTGTGAAAAAACTAAGATTTAAAGAAGTATTATATACTATATAAATCCAAACCTTCCATTTACATGTAGAAATAATGCTTCTAGAAAAAAAAAAAAAATCCTAAAATTATTTGTTAAACAACAGGAAAATGTTTTGGTTTAATAGAAAATATTCTTAGCACTCCAAAATATCTGTTATCATTTACCATCTATAATAATGCAATTGTTGATTTAGTGAAAAAAAAAAGTTACTTTACTTTCCTAGGTGGTACATTTTTGTAAAATATCAATACTTAATTCAAGGCTCTAAAATGCCAACAATAGACATTTATTGAATTTCTACCATGTGTAATGGTTGAAGCCTTGTCAGACCTGATTTCTTCCTCAAGGCTTATGGTTTCGAAATTTAGTCACAGCACACAAATAGGTGATCCCTATACCATAATTAAAGATCACGTGCTTCTTACTGCCCAGGTCAAATATACAAAATATACACTGTTTTCCAGTAGCAATGTTCCTGATCACTGGAATTGTTTTTAGCAGCTAATATGCCACTAACTGCCTATGTAAATATAACAACACTTTTCTATTATGTCTCTCTCTCTCTCCCCTTCATTCCTCCACTCATTTTTAATTTAAAATTGATCTTATCATATTTGAAGGAGAAAAACCCTTGCATCTGTGCTTTTATTTCTTTTCAAACCCATTCCCTCCTCTCCATCTCTAATGTAATGCCTTAATCCACATCCCCATCATCTCTCACCTGGACTACTGCCTCCAGTCTTGTCTCCCTCAAATCCATCCTCCACACAGCTGGCAAAGTGATCTATTCAAAACAAAAATTTGACCATGTCACTCTTAAGGTTCTTCAATAGTTCACTAATGAGCTGAAATCTCTTTAACATGGCCTGCAAGGGCTTTGAGGATCAGGTCTCCTCCTACTTCTCCAACTTCACCTCTCCCCACTCAACACCTTAAATTTTAAGCTTTAACATATAATTTACCACGATGCTTCTTGCTACCTTTTTGCCTTTGTTCACACTGTCTTGTCTATCTGGAAGATGATCTAATCCCACCCTTTTTCCAACTGACTGACTTTTATTTTATATCACACAGCTCCAATATACCTCCCCTAGGAAGACTCATGTGTGCTCTCAAAAGCATTACACTTGCTGCATTAAATAACCTCTACCTTTAACTTTACAGTAATATCCTCAGTTCATATTTGTTTCCCAAACTTCACAAAGCGATCCCTGACATAGCAGTACCTTTTTTTTCTAGTAAGAGGTACAGAATAGGTGTTCCATAACTGCTGACTCAATGAATAATCAAATTATACAAAAATGTAAGTGATGGGAAACAAGGAAATCTATTTAAAATAGCCTTAGCCGATGTTTTTAAAATGTCTTCATAAAAATGTCTACATGAAATAAACAGATATTCTTGTTGTAGGCTGGATCTGTAATTCTAACAGTTTTAGAATTTATTCACTTCACCACATTCCTTCCTCCTCTTAAAAGGATTATATCTTTAAAATTCCATAGCTAATTAAATTGTTTTACATTAAGAATATTAATGCAAAACTAAAGATATGCCCACATGTCCATACAAGTTAACTTAAAACAGATGTGTTGTTCCTTGTTTAAAGGCAGTTACAGCAAATAGAAACAGCTGTATTATATAATCAATTAGGATTACAAAACAAACAAAATACCATACTGTATGAAACAATCTTTTAATCTGGCCACAAGTACTACGTTTTTCTTTTTTTCTAATGAAAAATTTACTCCAGCAGAATTTCCATTGGACTACAAAATGCTAATCCTTTATTAACAGGAAAAGAAATGCCAAAAGAAGTACAGAGATTATTCATAATATTTATTAGGGTCTACATTAAATATAACATGATCCACACTGATGTTTCTTGCCAGTGACGGTGGTAACACGTTACACTCTTTTGTGATTATTACTGTTTAATAATTATCAAACAGTTTAAGTACATTTCATTCTTATTAAATATAAGTAAGTAACTTTGTTTGAAATTATAAGAGGAACAAAAATCAAGGGTAACAATAACTTTTGTACTATCAACATCCCAGTTAGAAATAGTAATCAAGCAGACACTGAAGCCAACTCTTACACCCTATTGGGCCAAAAGGAGTCAATGTTATACATTTACATCCTACTTTGTAAAACCCAGGATATTAAAATTTAAAGTTTACAAAACTAATAATTTTATGGTGACCATCTACTATACACTAGGTATCACACTGAGCTTCAGAATAGAGAGGTTATAAACCACTATTTGGTCTTACTATAAAAATACCACTCTCCATTCTTTCCCCACACAAATGCCCCATCTCAGTTAATGGCAATTCCGTTTTTTCAGTTGCTCAGGCCAAAAACTTTGAAAATTTTGAGCACAAACTTCTAGCTATAAGATGAGTAAGTTCTGGTGATAGAAGGCACAGCATGATGACTATAGTTGATAATACTGTATTATATACTTGAAAGTTACCAAGAGAGTAGATCTTAAATGTTCTCACCACAAAAGTAGAAATGATAACTATGTGATGTGATGCACGTATTAGCTAAGGCTATGGTGGTAATCATTTTGCAATATACAAGTATATAGAATCAACATGTTGTAAACCTAAATTTACATAATCTTGTATGTCAATTATATCAATAAATCTGGGGAAAAAACGAGAACCTTGGAATCATTCATAGCTCCTTTTTTGCTCTCACATACCACATCCAATCCATCAGGAAATCCTATTGGCACTGCCTTGAAAAATTTATCCAGAATCTCATTTCAAAGCCCCCTCCACTACCACCATCCTGTCACCACCATTATCTCTCACCTAGATTGTTTCACTAGACCCTGATCTCTGTGCTTCTGTCCTTGCTCTTTAATGTCTACTCTTGACACACCAGCCAGTTTTTAAAGCATAAGTCAGACTATGTTACGGTACTACTCTGCTTAAAACTCTTAAATGGGTCCCTATATCTTAAGACTTCTTAGAGTAAAAGTTAAAGTCTGTACAAGAGCCTGCAAAGCCCTTTACAACTTGTCTTACTCAATTCTTCTTCCTATTACTACCCCTTCTCCTAGCTTATATCATTCTGACCACTGGCCTTCCTGCTGTTACTTCAACAAGGCAGGCACACTCCTGCCTCAGGACCTTTGTACTGGCTTTATCTCTTCCCTAACAATCTTTCCCAAGATGTCCACATGACACTTCATTTAAATGTTACCCTCTTGGTATGACATTCTCTGACTGCCCTATTTTAAAATACATCTATTCCTGACAATACTCCTACAACCCCATGTCTCCTTTCCCAATTAATTTTTTTCCAAAGCTCTCATTACCACAAAATACATAACTTACTTATTATTACATTCATGTATATTAATCTAACTCCCCCAACTAGAATATCAGTTTTATGAGGACAGAAATTTCTGCCTGCTTTGTTCACTAATAAATTTCAAGAACCCAGAATAGTGTGTGTGTATATAAGGCTCTCAGAAAAAGATTTGCTGAATTAATACATCACGTGTACTGCCACACTCACAGAAGATGCTCTGAGAGGACAGAACAGAATACAAAGCTCTGGAGTCAGAGAAGAGAAAGCATTTAAATTGCATGAGCAGGAATTCTGCACTGATGACAAACTATCAATGTGCAAGGACATGTCTATAACATATACCAGTTTATATGCACTGAAAAGGAACTCCATCAAGCTCAAAGGGCGATTGTTAAAGGCAACCCAGACTCTTAAAAGCCATGTTATTTGAAAAAAGGAGAAAAGAGAATGAGACCTATGGCATAATTTTATGTAAACTTAAAAGATATATTCAGACCAAACAATACTGCATATTTCTCAAATATACAAAATAATAAATACAGGATAAAAGGAAATTTTTGAGGCCAAAGTACTAAGAAAACCATGACTTGGAAAACAATCCTTTATTCCCCACTCCCCTACTTCCCACCCCTGGTTTTAAGATCTTTTTGGTCTAGTCAAAAGATCTTATTTCCTTCCTTTATTTTCTTTCCACTCACTCTTTTGTTCTCATAGAACTAACTGAGGGTCAACTTCCTGTACAATCTGTCTGCACAGGATATCCAGTGAAACACCATCCTACCCACTAGCACAAAACAAAGGAAAAAATTTTCAAAGACAAAAAACATCCTAACATTTTTCAGAGCCCAAGAGTGAACATGTATGAAATCATGAAGAGTAAAGAACTAAATAGGGTGAACAAGATAAGGAATAAAGGCAAAATGAAAAAAATCCCATAGGAAGAGCAAGTAAAGGTCGCACTGTTACCCAGTGGGTCTAAACTACAACACTTTCCTTGTCAACTGAGAAAAGAAATATCTGGGTGACTGAGACACACTGCGCCCGCCCAAATGCTTTTGTGTCGGCTGGGAATGTTTTATTTTTGAACAATGTGAAGCGACTACTATACATTAGGTACCTCAGAGAGTGAGTTGATCTTTCATTAATCATTGTAATAGAGGTTGACCATAGACTTAAGATGAGACAAGAGAAGACTATGACTTTCACTTACCAAATACAGGACCCAGGTAGCAGAAATACATTATGTCTATTATGAAAAGGTAGTTTTATCACTTTTTTCTACCAATACACTTGCAGAATGCAATAAAAACAAGGCTAAACACAGAAATAGCAGGATGTACAAAGTAAATTATCAGAATTAAATAACTTAAAATCCAGAATAAGACTCAAACCCAAATTCAGAGATAATTCCTACATTTAATGTTAAATTTTATTAAAAACACTTTTCATCAATTGGTCATTCAATAACTTTTGTCACTTTAATTAGAAATCTGTTAGGTAGTAACTGGAAAAATTAATATACAAAATTTTTAACTTAGGCATTTCTAAGCATTTTACAAATGCCTATCTTGCCAGAATTCTACTTTACCTGACTGCATATTCTCTAAGAAGCTAATACTTTTTAATACCTCTTTTAGAAACAATGTAAGGTGATTGGATAAACCAGTCAACAGTTCTCAAAATATAGCTTAAGTTCTTCATATCAAGCCATATGTATCTTAATACCACAAAATATCCCATATTATTCATTTATTATTTTTTCCATAAGCACTATGAAATACTGGGGGAGGAGGGATGGGGGAGGGGGAACACATGAAACTTCACCGTCTCCGAGCCAAAATGATCCCAGTAGTAGACAGGACTAATTTTTTTAAATTGGCATGCACACATGATTACTGTGATTAATCTACCTTTCCCCAATCACCTCTGGATCATACCTGTCAGGTGCGGGAGAGCAGCTTCTGAGGCCTCACTGCACAGGCAGCAAAGTGACAGGTCCTGATCTCTGCCATAACTATTAGATGGAAGCAGAACTGTCCCAAGGACCATTCTTCTGCCCAGAAGCACAGAAGTTAACTGCTCTATGTAAAGAGGAAGTCTCAGAATTCCACTCTCTGACAAGTAATACCACATGTACGTGACACTGACTCATGTACTCAGTGGCCAGAGGGAACCAATAGAAGGGTAAGAATTTATAAGCCCCAAAGTGGGTGGAACATAACCCTAAAGGAAAATGTCTTAACTCATTAGCAAAACAGTGAGTCAGAATGAAGTTACTTTGAAACCTCTAGGAATATTTTGAAAAAAAAAAACAAGTAAGTAAAAATCAACACACATATGGACAAGTAAAATATGTACAGACCAGTGTATACAGATGGAATTTCATTTCTCAGTGGATGATAAAGTGAGACTGTAGAGAAAAGTTTCCTTGGAAAAAACCTGTTTACAGTAAGACAACCAAATACACTTTTTAAAGAGAAGAAACGAATAGAGAGACTCATCTTGTGCATCACTGAAATTATAATAGTTCAAGAAACCACAATCCAAAGTCAAAAGAAATACTCACAATATGATTCATAAACACAGAAGCCAGAAAATGATTGCCTCCACTAACATTGTGGCTCCATAGCTTAATAAAGGTTAAAAACACGGCATA